>RPOG01001689.1:0-14169 GCA_008086565.1 Thalassoma bifasciatum | reverse complement strand
AAGAAGTGTTGAGATACGTCCTGAAAATGAATTCATTCAGCCCATGGCTACAATCTTCAGTCTCTCTCAAGAGCTTCGGCTGACAAAGGCTCCCACAAGAGAGCGAGAGAGGAAGATGGATGAAGTTGCCCCTAGACACTCATATCAGGTCAGTGTGCGCTTTATCCCCTAATGGTTAAGGTTAGGATTGAGTAGGGGGTGATACCAGATCTGAGCCTGGGGGCCATGGTGGCGTCTAGAGGAGCAGGAAGTAGCCAGCGTCATCGTGGCCCACATTCAGCTTCTGCGGGCCACCAGCGCTCGCTACGAGCAGCAGCGAGCAGGTTGGATGTGTCCTTCCACCCAGAGAGCTTTATTATTAGAAAGGACATAAACAGACTAATTAAATCGCAGCAGTGGAGCTGGGCTGACAGCTGGCGCAGAGAGTGTGACCAAACAGATCCTATCAAAGAGCAGAGTCTGTCTGCGTCTGCACACACACACACACACACTCCTCCTGTAACCATACAGACGTGTGTGGCTCTTAATTTCTCCCATTTCAGACTTGTGTTTATTCTATAATTGATGACTATCAATTTTCCACTCTAATTTCATTCACACACACTGTCATCTTAATGTCTTATTTATCTGTGCCGAGCCCGAGCACATTGACGCCACGATATGATCCAAAATGGTACAAATGCTATCCAGCAGAGCAGTAAACACTCCAGTAATTAGTGCACGGTCTCCAGGCCGACTCCACTCAGCTCTGCAGCGCGGCCAAGCACGGACCCCATATCGAGAGGAGCCCGGTTACGCATTGATCTTAGAAAATTAAGGCTAACTGCCCCAGATTGCAGCGTCTTGATGTACCTTCTGGATGAGCCGTGTTCTGTTCTGCTATTGTTTGTAGAGTAAACAGGATGATTTGGAGTGTCTGCGTTTTAAAATGAATACATCTTGAATAATTAATGGCGGCCCCCTTAAAGCCTTGTTATCGTCGTGACCGCAAACGTAAAACCACTGATGATGAGAAAATATGGTTTTAACAAGTCAATAATGGAGAGTGCAACACCAACGCTGCAATCAATGCGGCTGCAACGTTTGCAAACAAGGACTTGAATTATAACGCCGATAATTGATCCTTTCCATTTCTGCTCCCCTCCGTGTGATGTCATTGTTTATCGATCGCTTCCTGCCAGTGAGGGATGATGGGAAGTTTCAGTTTGGTTGTGCTCTGACTTTTGCCCCCTCCTCCACCTTTTTTCTCCGTTCTCCCCCCCTCTTCCTCCTCTTCCTCCGCCCCCCTTCTCCATTTGAAATTTGCAAGCTGTAGCACCAGCTTAACCAAAAAGGATTAAGTCCCATACCCAACTGAGAACACAGATAATGCTCAGTAATTGGTAAAAAATGAAGATGAATGGGACAGCTAGATAAGGACCAATTAGCTGCTGGGAGTGTACAGCTGTGGTCTCCTCACAGAGCGCTCTCAGGGGCCAAGGCCGCACACACACACACACACACACACGCACACACACACGCTCGCACGTGCATGCAAACATACAAGCAGGAGGGTGGGGCTTGCAGAAATTAGCCTGATGACCCTGGGAAGAGAGAATGATGCTTCCTCATCATCTCACCCAGAACCTCTCTCTCTCTCTCTCTCTCTCTCGCCCTGCTCGCCGTCAGGCTTCACTCCAGGTACCTGTCACCATCCGTCCAGCCTCCGCCCGCTCCGTCTCTGCTCCCCGTTGGGCGCAGGCGGCCTGGACCGAAGCCACACATGTGAGACAAAGACTTTCAGGGTCTGGATTAAAACTGAACAAGTTACAAAAATAATCTAACTGCGATTATTATTCCCGATATTGCAATTTGTATTATTATTTCTGGTTCCCATCTTCTCTGTTTTAAACAAACTCATTGTAGAACATGAACAGTTTCATTAATTACAGCACAACAACAACCCACTACCACTACAACTGGGACTGATTTTTACACATTTTAACCACTTTTACTTTCTTTTTTCACACTTTTGGAACATTTTTCTGATTCCCTCTAACTATTCTCCAGGTTCACTCACAATTTTCTTGCCAATTTGCCCATTGTTGACACTTTTGGACCATTTTTCGAAACAAACTGACAATTTTCCAAGTTTAATCCCAAATTCCTTCCTTTTTTGTTGACTTTGCCCATTTTTACCACTTTTCACTGTTTTACATCACTTTTTCTGAATTTTTTAAAGTTTCCTTCAAAATTTCCTTGCCAATTGTTGTTGCGTTTTTCTACCATTTTAGTCTCTTTTCACTATTTTGCCCGTTTTAGACCATTTTTTGCGACTTATTGAGTGATTTAAATGCCAATCTTTGTTGCTTTTTGGCCATTTTTACCACCTCAAACAAAGTTTTATTGCTCCTCTTTGCTGTTTCTGAGATAAGATTCCTTATCCTGTCTCTGTTAATAAAATAATAAAACACTTTAACATTAACAGGAATCAACCTGCTAATGTTTTGTAAAGTGTCTTGAGATAACGTTTGTTATGATTTGGCGCTTTATAAATAAAGATTGATTGATTGATTGATTGTTTTTGCCTCTTTTCCCCAGAACAGAAAACATCTGCTGTAAAAACTTTACCTGACATTTTTGACACATTTCAGGGTACTTGAAATATTACAACAGGATATATTGCAGTTTTATCTGATTTGCAATAAATTGCCCAGCCCTAGTCTGGGTGAAATGCTGTAACATGTAACTCTTTAGATGTTGTTTCTAACGGGTTTAACCTGCAGTTTTTTTGCTTCTGTCACATTCTTAGTCATTGTTGTCTCATTTATCTCTACAACAGTGGTTCCCAACCTTTTCCAGTTCAGGGCCCACTTTTAAGTCTCAAAAATTTTAGCAGCCCACCTCCAACCCTATCAGTACGAAGGCTATATAATGCTTTGCTAGACTTCTATTTGTAACATTGACTGGAGATGCAAGAAAAAAAAAATGCAATTAAACCCAAAATGTAATGACTGGTGAATAATGTAACGGATACAGAGCCCGAAACATAAAAACCATTTGCCCACAATGTAACAACTTGTTAAATTTTGGGTCAGTGATTACATTTTTGGGTTAAACAAAATTTGTTTTATTACATTTCTAGTTGTATCACATTTTTTGATTATTGCATTTCATGTCTTTGTTAAATTTGGGGTCACGTTACATACAGGGCTTGAACATGATTAATATCCTTAAAGTTTTAACATTTTAATATTATTCTATATATTTGCATCTTTATATAATTCCTCCTCATTAAATTTCCAACTATTTTGGGAATGATTCGGCGGCCCACTTGCAATACCTCTGCGGCCCGCCAGGGGGCCACGGCCCACAGGTTGGGAATCACTGCTCTACAAAATAAAGTCCTGGCACTGACAAAAATGAAATCTAGGTAAGTGTTTGTGTCTTATTTTTAGTCAGAATCATCTTTTTAGGTATGAGCCACATTTCCTTCCAGCAAATGCTGAAATGCTGAGCCCCAACCCTCACCTTAACATCTTCATTATTCTATTGGAGCGACGCTGAACTGAGTGACACCAATGAGTCTTATTTATCAAACTGCACTCTTCAAAGGACCTGCATCTCCTCCCACCATCATCAAATCAAATCAAAACTTTATTTGTAAAGCACTTTTCATACGATAAATGTAGCTCAAAGTGTTTTCAGTCCTTTTAAAAAACAATCCCACATGCAGCGGTAACTTTTGCTGATGCATTTCAACATAATTACAGATATCTGCATCTCATATCCAGTCTAGCTTTTAAATGTTAAAATCGCTCGCCATAGGCCTGAGTTTGGACATGCCTGGTCTATGCTGATGTCACTCCTGATGCGTTCAGGTACCCTCTGAAACTTGAGAATCCGTCAATTACACAATTTATTTCAGGTTTTGATTGGATGCACAGTTTGCATATGCCAAACCTTAAAAAAAACAAGTGTCTTTTTTATGCTTTTTGCAGGTTTGGGATCGAGAGGGTTAAATCTGTCATTAAGCAGCGACTGTTGTATCTTCTCCTTTAAGCGCGGTGGCAGTGGCGGTGGCGGCGGCGGCTTGTTTGGTCGCCGTGGCGTGGCATCATCTGGCTGATGACAGTGGAATTCCCATATCTAATTACAAACAGGATTTGGGCTCCATTAGATGTGTGTGTGAGGAGTCAGATGAGTGGCAGGGCAGCACCCAGTGTCCAGAGAGAGAGAGAGAGAGAGAGAGAGACAGGAAGTCAGTGAGACAAAGTAGAAAAGAGAGAGAGAGGAAGAAGAAAGAGAGGAGGGTGGGATGTGTCGTCTCCCCGGCTCTAAAAACACTTTGTTTTCCACACACAGCTGGAAAAAAAAGCAATTCCTTCTCTTGAAATTGGCAGGTGTTTGTTAGTGGGCAGCTGACAATATTTTCTCTCCCAGTAATGAAGGTTGTGGCTGGGGTCAATGCACTGGGAGGGAACGGCGAGCTGTTTATCCCCCTCAAGGCCCAGCGCCACACGTGTTTTGCTTGGTCTGTGATCTGTAATTGTGGCATTTCCTGAGAGGCGCAGGAACAATCCACATTGTGCTTTGAGTGAGCTCCTGTGACCGACTAAAGAGAGAGAGAGAGAGAGAGAGAGAGGGCACATCTGATCCTCACAGGCTCCTGTAAACAGATCTGTTTCTGCCCGCTCGCTCAGGATGTTTGGTTATTTTGAACCTTTTTTCTTTTCCTTATAATTAATAACACTGATGCAAACAGGAAGGTCTAATTGCGATGAATATTTAATGCGAGGGAGAAATATTAGCCTGTTCAATTTACATCAACACAAAGACGGCGACGGGCAATCCAACTCTACAAACAGAACAGAGTGTCCTTCACCGGCTGCCTGCGCTCGCCGCCGCCGCCGCCGCCACTGCAGCGAGGATGAGGCACCTGTATCTCAGCCCTGAGGAGGATTTCTTTTAATAGCTTTCTGCAGCAGCTCCTTCTCATTTAATGGCTCTGTGTCTTTAGTGCTGTTATCAGAGAGCAGCTCATTATCATATCAAACCAAACCTCATGATCTGTGCCAGCAAGAAAAAAAGAAAAAGCACACATGCGTCATGACTTTATTTTTGTCTTTATCACTCTTTTCTTTTTTCTATCAACATCTTTAAGAGTCTATGAAGTGGATCACGGTGACGTGTCAGTAACGTTAGAGAATCCTGGTTGTGTCCTACCAGTGCTCATCTACCAACTCCAACCTCACCAAGCAGAGCAAACGTAACCTGGCTCTTCATTTTATTGATAGACTCTCAGGTTTGAACAGATCACTGCAGAATAACTGCTGCATGTGGACAGGAATCAACATTAGCACAAACACATTAGAGACTGTTTTAGTCTTTAGCTCCTGTTTTAGCCTTTAGCTCCTGTTTTAGCCTTTAGCTCCTGATTTAGCCTTTGGCTCCTGTTTTAGCCTTAAGCTCATGCTCTATCACTCTCCTGTTATAGCCTTTGGCTCCTGTTTTAGCCTTTAGCTCCTGTTTTAGCCTTTAGCTCCTGTTTTAGCTTTAAGCTCCTGTTTTAGCCTTTAGCTCATGCTCTATCACTCTCCTGTTATAGCCTTTGGCTCCTGTTTTAGCCTTTAGCTCCTGTTTTAGCCTTTAGCTCCTGTTTTAGCTTTCAGCTCCTGTTTTAACCTTTAGCTCCTGTTTTAGCTTTCAGCTCCTGTTTTAGCCTTTAGCTCCTGTTTCAGCCTTTAGCTCCTGTTTCAGCCTTTAGCTCCTGTTTTAGCCTTTAGCATGTGCTCTATCTCTCTCCTGTTCATTTTCTTCTTCTCATCTGTCTCTTTTCTCTCAGGTAGTCCAACCCATTTCCTCCTTTTCTTCTTTATAAATCAAAAAAATCGATTACAGCAGATAAAAACACAGATCTCTCCTCTCACTGAAAACTAATATTATCTCGTCCAAGTTGAAAGTTTAATAACAATCTACAAAGTTTGAATCTGGGAGGAACCAAACTGGCAAATTTGCCACTCAATAAAAATTGTATTTTTTCTTTAAATGGCCCGAATACTCTGCACTAAATGTCCCCCTTACTACCATATTTCTTGGAGAATAAGTCGCACTATTGAAAAAAAAAAGCATATTTAAGTCGCACTGGACTACAAGTTGCGCTTTTTGTGGAAATTCATCATATGAAATCCAAAACTAACAACAGACATTTCATTTTGAAAGGTAAGTTATAATTATAATAATAGAATAAAGGACAACAGGCTGAATAAGTGTCTGGTATGTTAACAAAACATATGAACAGTTATTTGGATTCACTGCAGCATAAAGAACAATAAAGTCTCTACTTGCAGCTTGTAAATCTGCAGAATATGATTTTCTATTGTCTTTAAGTTAATGTTTACATCCTGGTAGTTGTCGCAAGCGTAAAGCACCTTCTCTCAGCTGTGGGTAACGTTTGCTCCTTGGTTAAGTCAGTCAGAGTGAAATAACATTTAAGAACATGTGAAATCATATAAGTCTCATAACTTATACTGCAGAAAACACAGTGATGACGTGTTTCTGACTCTGGTGTAAAGTTGAGTCTGTTTCCTGGCAGCAGCAGCTGTGTCCTGAGTGTGTGAACGCAGCGTGAAGTTATTCCCCGTGAACCTGACAAAGCTGCAGCCAAACGCTGCCCGCTCCGCGCTAAATCAGCCCCTGATTTGTGAGTTTGGATTTCTATTGAGAGCTGGACATATTAGGCATTCAGAGCCTAAAATAGTTTATGGACGGGGGCCAGAGTCCGAGCCGCCTGGAATGTTAAACAACTCCTGCTTCCTTGTAAGTCGCTTCACATTTTGGTGAAATTACAGAAAGCTTTTATTAAAAGCAAACATGTGAGTGGAAGCCCGGGGGCTGGATGAATAAGACAGCGTGCTGCTCGCTGTGTTTCATGGCCCCGCCACCACCACCACCGCCGCCGCCGCCGCCNTAGCTCCTGATTCAGCCTTTAGCTCCTGTTTTAGCCTTTAGCTCCTGTTTTAGCCCTTAGATCCTGTTTTAGCCTTTAGCTCCTGTTTTAGCCTTTATATCCTGTTTTAGCCTTTAGATCCTGTTTTAGCCTTTAGCTCCTGTTTTAGCCTTTAGCTCCTGTTGTAGCCTTTAGATCCTGTTTAAGCCCTTAGCTCTTGTTTTAGCCTTTAGCTCCTGTTTAAGCCCTTAGCTCTTGTTTCAGCCTTTAGCTCCTGTTTTAGCCTTTAGCTCCTGTTTTAACCTTTAGCTCCTGTTTTAGCCTTTAGCTCATGCTGTATCACCTTCATGTTTTAGCCTTTACCTCCTGTTTTAGCCTTTATATCCTGTTTTAGCCTTTAGCTCTTGTTTTAGCCTTTAGCTCCTATTTCAGCCTTTAGCTCTTGTTTTAGCCTTTAGCTCCTGTTTCAGCCTTTAGCTCCTGTTCTAGCCTTTAGCTCCTGTTTTAGCCTTTATATCCTGTTTTAGCCTTTAGCTCCTGTTTTAGCCTTTAGCTCCTGTTTTAGCCTTAGGTCCTGTTTTAGCCTTTAGCTCCTGTTTTAACCTTTAGCTCCTGTTTTAGCCTTTAGCTCATGCTGTATCACCTTCATGTTTTAGCTTTTAGCTCCTGTTTTAGCCTTTAGCTCATGCTCTATCACCTTCATGTTTTAGCTTTTAGCTCCTGTTTTAGTCTTTAGCTCCTGTTTTAGCCTTTAGCTCCTGTTTTAGCCTTTAGCATGTGCTCTATCCCTCTCCTGTTCATCTTCTTCTTCCCGTCTGTCTATTTTCTCTCAGGTAGTCCAGCCCATTTCCTCCTTTTCTTCTTAATAAATCAAAAAAATCGATTACAGCAGACAAAAACACAGATCTCTCTTCTCACTGAAATCTTATATTATCTTGCCCAAGTTGAAAGTTTAACCGTCCATGGATGTAGTGAAATGCAGCGTGATAAAAATCTACAAAGTTTGAATCTGGGAGGAACCAAACTGGCAAATTTGCCTCTAAATAAAAATTGTATTTTTTCTTTAAATGGCCCAAATACTCTGTCATATAAGAGCTATAGTTGCACTAAATGTCCCCCTTTCTACCATATTTCTTGGAGTATAAGTCGCACTATTGAAAAAAAAAAGCATATCTAAGTCGCACTGGACTACAAGTTGCGCTTTTTGTGGAAATTCATCATATGAAATCCAAAACTAACAACAGACATTTCATTTTGAAAGGTAAGTTATAATTATAATAATAGAATAAAGGACAACAGACTGAATAAGTGTCTGGTATGTTAACAAATGTTATGGACAGTTATTTGGATTCACTGTAGCATAAAGGATAATAGCAAAGTCTCTACTTGCAGCTTGTAAATCTGCAGAATATGATTTTCTATTGTCTTTAAGTTAATGTTTACATACTGGTAGTTGTCACAAGCGTAAAGCACCTTCTCTCAGCTGTGGGTAACGTTTACTCCTTGGTTAAGTCGGTCAGAGTGAAATAACATTTAAGAACATGTGAAATCATATAAGTCTCATAACTTATACTCGTCTTTTGTGTCACTACTGCACAAAGACTGAGACCACATTTCAACTCAGACAAAGGACCGTCGTCGTCGACACAGGACTCACACACTTGCGTCGCACTTCAATAAGGGGCACTTGGACTGTTTCGACGTCGGTTTGCGACGGGCGAGGCGCGATTTAGTCGGGGACTAAACACTCAAACCTAAAGATAACTCTCGACCTCATATTAGGCATTCAGAGCCTAAAATAGTTTATGGACGGGGGCCAGAGTCCGAGCCGCCTGGAATGTTAAACAACTCCTGCTTCCTTGTAAGTCGCTTCACATTTTGGTGAAATTACAGAAAGCTTTTATTAAAAGCAAACATGTGAGTGGAAGCCCGGGGGCTGGATGAATAAGACAGCGTGCTGCTCGCTGTGTTTCATGGCCCCGCCACCACCACCACCGCCGCCGCCGCCGCCACCGCACAGAGCAGGCCATATTTCTCGGGCGTATTATCAGGATGACTCCTGCTGGCCACCCTGTCACAGGAGAGTGCTTGATATAAACAAGAGATTGCTGCGACACCCGGTAATCAATATTAGGATGGTTTCAGTACCAAACATCATTTGTCTCTGCGACCATTCCTTTGACCAAACGAAGCATTAATTCAAATCATAAATCTGAGCTGATTTAAATCCAGAGAGAGAGAGAGAGAGAGAGAGAGGCCCCTGTCTGACTGCCTGCCCCTAATGATTTATTTTCTACATTTCTGCGAGCGAGAGATTTGTCCATACTCACTGACAGGTCACCTTCAAACGCCAGTGGCAGACTGTTCATCACCATGCAGACGAGCATCTCATCGCTGCGAGTAAATATTAAAGGAAAAGAATCCAATTGATTGTGGATGGGGCCGAGAGGCGTCGCTGCCATATATTTCACTCAGAGAGCTAATGCTGGGGCCCGTTCACCCACACCTCCGCTCCCCCGTCAGCGGCTCCCCCCTGCTCCCCCAGAATTATGATTCCAGCGGGAGCCTGTGTGGCTGGCTCCGGGCTCAAGGTTACAATTTAAATTGTAAAAAGATAAAACAGTTTCTTATTAGCTCCATTGCCGTAGCCTTGCTGTTGGTACTCACATTTATCTTTATTTCCGTGACCTCGTCGCCTCGTCGTATTCTTCTTCTTTTTTTTACATACTCCATTCTCTGGGAGTGATGACCTCACACTTTATGCATTTTGCATTGTTAAATCTGCTTAGAAACACATCCTGTTTTCATCTCCCGCTCCATAAGCCGCAGCGTGTCAAGTATTCCTGATGAAATGTGAGCAGGAGTCGAGTCGTTTATTACAGCGACTGAATCAAAACCTCCATTTAGCAGGCAAAGCTACAGGGATTACATTCAGTTTGTCATTTGGAGCTGCAGAAACATACATTATCTTTCTCTTTAATGCACTAAGTGCTGCTGTGTGATGCTGTGGAAATCCTTCCACATTTTAGGGCCAATAATTAATTGAAACGGCACACAGCGAAAACCCAAACGCTCTCACAGAAATTCAATTAGGCCGTGTTAAAAGCTGATAGCTTTGGGAAACTGGGTTCTCTTTTCACTCAGCTGAGAGGAGTTTTTTAAACACAAAATCAACTCTTTAAGAGAAAACAGGACTTACCTCTCTGAGGGAGGAAGAGACGCTGATAGAAACAAAACTTAACAAAACGACAGAGACGTGGAGGCTGAGCTTCACTCTGGACCTGAAGGTTAGTCTGTGACTCATTTTCATTTATTCTAATATCTATGATTCCATTGTTGTCAACATTATTTTGATTTCCTGACGACCCCAGAGACAGTTTTTTTTTCCAATAGTCATTTCGATTATTTGTTGTTATACTGTGTAGCAAAAACAGAATTCATGCACAAAATGACAATTTTATTTTCCCTGATCTCAATATTAACTGTATTTACAAGGGTAAAGGAAACTTTTGTCATATTTCTTCTGTTTTTTTCAGTGTCTATATCTCCATTAGGCTTAGAAATGTCCTCACGGAGTCAGACGGATGAAGAAATATTTCTATATACTTTGTCAATCAAGTCGGTCCGGCTCAGAAAACCGGACTGTTCCTCTACAACTGGACCTGGACAGAATGAGTCAAATATTTGTGGCTTCAAGGGCCAGATTTTCAATCATAAAGTCAAAATTATGAGAAAAAAGTCTAAAATCTAAGACAATAAAGCCAAATGTTGATATAACAAAGTCAAAATCATAAGATAATAAGCCAAAATTGGAGTTAAAGTAAAAAACTATGAGTGAAAAATGTCAAAATTATAACAAAAAGGCAACGTTTGAGGAAATAAAGTCAAAATTTGAGTTGAAGTCAAATTTATGGGTTAAAAGAAATCAATATTTTTAAGATATTGGCGTCAAAAAATCTACATTATGTGGAAAAAAGTCAAAAGTCTGAGACAGTAAAGCCAATTTTGATATTAGAGAGTCAAAATCATGAGATAAAAAGTCAAAATTGGAGTTAAAGTAATAAAAACAATGAGGAAAAAAGTCTAAATTATAACAAAAAAGGCTAAATTTGAGCCAATTCAGTCAGAATTTGCTACGATGAAGTCCAAATTTGTGATTATACAGTCAAAATTATGAGATAAAGATCCAAAATCTGAGATTATAAAGCCAAAACTGGAGTTAAAGTCAGACATATGGGAAAAAAACAGTTTACCAATCCAGTCTCAGCTGATCTAAGTTTTAAGAAACCTCATACTCTGACAGTGATGTTCTTGTTATCTTTTCCTCCACAAAACTTAAATAATGGGCATAATTTCAGCAGCTAAATGTAAACAAGTACTGCTCCATCTTTAAAGCAGCCAGGGTTGCCAGGTTTGTCTGACAACAAGGGTGAAAATAAGCCCATTGGCCAAGAAAAGTAGCAGCTGCAGCGCAGGAAAACAGCAAACCTGGCAACCATAAAAAGAGCTACTTGGCTAAAATGGATCTGCAGATAATTGTATTTTAGTAGTTTAGTGGGTTAATAACAGTGAGGGAGGGGAAACTTACTTTTTGGGTGAATATCTGTGATATTTTGTATTCGAGTATATTGATATGAGACATGTTTCTGGACTATAAAGGTAAATGTGGCTCTTACCAAGGCTTAAAAGACATTTATACTTAGAATAAAAAAAACTGTTGCTTATTTTTCAGCGGTTTTTTGCAGTGTAGAAGGTGAAAATAAAAATTCTGAAGTCACAAACATGATTTTGAAATAAGATGAGGTTTCAACAAAGTGATTTAATGAACCGTGACGTTAATCAGTCTTTAAGTCGTCAGATTAGTCTGATCTGATCTTTTATAGTTTTGATAAAAAGCTGCAGAAACAGGAAGTGTCGCATTTTATCTCAGATGAAGACTGTGTGATTATATTTATCTCTTATTCTGGGACATTCGTTTTTGTTTTTACAAACATCAGAGCTGGTTTACAGGAAGCTTTGTCTTCACTTCCAGGAGTGTGAGTGTGTTTATGTGTGTGACAGTGTGTGAGTGTGTGAGTGTGTTTATGTTTGTGACAGTGTGTGTATTGGTGTGTGAGTGTGTGTGTATTCGTGTGTGTGTATTGGTGTGTGAGTGTGTGTGTATTCGTGTGTGTGTATTGGTGTGTGTGTGTGTGTGTATTCGTGTGTGTGTGCGTTAAGGGCGTCCTCACCGACGGTGGAGCTCAGGTCTCCGTTCTCGCCGTCGCCCCCGTGGTGGTTGGCGTTGCTGTGGTAGCCGCTCATCGCCTCCAGCTTGATCTTCTTGACCTTCATGGCCTCGGCGATGGCGGCGTTGGCAGCTGCCGCCGCCGCCGCTGTCAGGCCTGGAGAGAGGAGGCAGAGGAGACAGAGCTGCTTACAGAGCCGCTACATGTCTGCTGGGGCCGCCACATGCCCGCCCGCACGCCGCACCTGCAGAACCTTTCACAAACCTGACCCGGCGAGGGGGGGGGGAACAAAGGGAAGGACTTCTGAAATCACAAAACAATGAATAATTTCATCGTCCTCCTCCGTGGGGAACGGGCGGCGGTGAGATCACAGCGTGCTGTTTCATCCTCTGACGGGGGATATCTGCACAGCGGGACACACACTGATGGGAAAGATCTGTGTGTGTGTGTGGCAGCATATGATTTTTAGGAATGTTTCACCCACTCCCAGAATCCTCAGCGGCACACGGGTTTATCCACACACATATACTCTCATTCTCTACACTATAAAACCCAATTAGTGAACTTAACGTAGAAAAACATGCAAACAAACTGCCTTATAAAACTTAATAAACTCGACTTTATGACCTCAGGAAAGTCAAAACTGATTTTTTTGTGTCGTGTACTTGAAGATGAGTTTAAAAACCAAACCAAATAAAAACATTTTATCTCATTTACTTGATAAATTCAATTGCATTCACATGTGACTGAGAAAAGACAATTAAATAAGTCTCCTGTTTTAGCCTTTAGCCTGTGCTCTCTCTCTCTCCTGTTTATCTTTATTTTCTCTTCTGTCTCTTTTCTCTCTTCCCGTCCAACTCCTGTTTCCAACATTTTTACCAAATAAATCACAGATTGAAATGTTTTCATAATAGAAAAACAGATATTTCTACTCACTGTGGCAACATCACATAGACTTTGATCTACTGTTAATCGATTGTAACTAAGCATTTACAAATAACATTTCTAAATATGGGACTTTCTAAAGCACACTAGTTTAGTTTAGTTTAGTTTACATATACAGAGACAATGCACATTGATGAACATTCCTGTAAATATGCCGATTTAACCAAGTTGGCTAATTTTCAACCGTAGTCTCTGGGGCAGGTGACATGAGCACATTAAAAATATGCAATAAAAATCAAATACATTACATTTTCAGAAAAAGTGTTCACACTCTTGACCATCCGTGAACCACAGTTTTAAATTTCTTTTAAAACACAGGAAAGTTTGAAGCTCTCTGAGCTGGAAGAATATTCCAGGTCTGAGCAGCTCTCACTGAAAAGGCGGTCTGACGTAAAGTGATCCTTCTGGTTGGAACTACACAGTCCTCTCTGCTGACGGACCTGGTGCCTGTCAGTAGATGTTTTCTGCTTTATAAAAGCACTAAAGGGGCGGGGGGGGGGGGGGGGGGGGGGGGGGGGGGGGGGGGGGGGGGGGGGGGGGGGGTGTAAACCATGTAGGATCTTATAGGTGAGACAGGCGTCTTTAAATTTGACATGATTCTCCCAGCTCTTTAAGTTTTGGTTTTTAATGCTGTGACAAGGTGTTAGTCTTCCTGTCCAGTACCTTCACAGCCTGATGGTAAACTCTGTAAACAGGTTTTAGTGTTGTAGAAGAGGCCTGTGCAACTACTGACTGTATATAGAATAAACAGCGTGCTTCCACCTGTCACCGTGAAGGCCAAAAACCCCGTTTCTCTAGCCACCATTGTGCAGCCAGAGTTTGCGCAGTAGAGAATTTCCGGTGGAGCCGAGTAAAAAAGAGAAATAAAGATATTTATTTCTTCTTCTTCAGAAGGTTTAGTCTCCTTTTGGCTCTTTCCTGAAGTTTCTTATATCCCCGATAAAAACTACTCACGAACGGCAGCTGTCAACTATCGTAAAACGAAACTTATATCGCGGTTTTTAACGTCCAATAACTAATGAGAAACTAACTTCTCAGAAAAAAAAACACCTGAACACCATGCAGCCA
>RPOG01001688.1:0-132919 GCA_008086565.1 Thalassoma bifasciatum | reverse complement strand
TGATGTCACTGGAGCAAAATAGATTAGCTAAGTGAGAAAGATAATACGTAAATGGATGTTTATCGCATCAAACCTTTCACTTCTCCCACCTCCTGTGGAGACAACAAGCTCTAAGAGCGTCAGCTATTTGTGTTCGAGGTACAAAGCTTTCACTTCCGATCTCTGCCGTACCAATGACTGTATATAGAATGGACAGCGTACTTCCGCCTGTCACCGTTCTACGTTTTTGAAGCCAAAAAACCCCGTTTCTCTAGCCGCCATTGTGCAGCCAGAGTCTGCACAGTAGAGAATTTCCAGTGGAGCAGAGTAAAAAAGAGAAATAAAAATATTTATTTCTTCTTCTTCAGAAGGTTTAGTCTCCTTTTGGCTCTTTCCCGAAGTTTCTTATATCCCCGGTAAAAACTACTCACGAACGGCAGCTGTCAACTATCGTAAAACGAAACTTATATCGCGGTTTTTAACGTCCAATAACTAATGAGAAACTAACTTCTCAGAAAAAAAAACACCTGAACACCATGCAGCCAGATGACATCGTTATACTACCTTAGCGTAAGGATGAGAGAAACGTTTCTACGAGGTATCGTAATTTTTTTAAGTTTTCCCGGCTCATATCTGGAATACATAGGGAGGCGGGGCTTATGACCTATACTGCAGCCAGACACCAGGGGGCGGGGCATCTGCTGGAGGCTTCAGTTTGAGCCGAACGTCGTTACGTCCACTCATTATACAGTCTATGTGCCGTACGCTACAAAAGTCCAGCAGAAAAGTTAGAGATCTGACGCAACGTTTTTTGAGACAAAGTTAGGATATTGTGACCGTGACGAAGGGAGTTTTTGAAGGTAATTTCAATCAACTAACAAGTACTCAACATTTTAATTTTCGCCTGCTGAATGATATGTTTTTGGTGGCACAAGACAGTTGGGGTGTGTCTCAAAGCTCTCAAAGATCTAACGTTCTCTCCTCTGGAGTGTAATATAAAGCGACGTCTTGTTGCAAGGACTGCGTCAACTGTCATCCAGCTTTCACAGCTGTTTGTGTGTCTGCACATGCGCATGTTATAACTCTAATAAAATAAAACAATACCTGTGCTTCAGCATCCTGTCTAAAAACACACAGATCTCTTTACCAGTAAAATGTTTCATTATTCGATTATTTATGAATTATCTATCCTTTATCTTTAGCTTATCTGATTGTGAACTTTTTGATATCACTTAGTTCATGATGTCTCAGGAACGCTACTTATTGATTAGATTTCAATGTAAACAGAATTCGTGTTTCTCTTTATTAACCTCATGCTCACGAGTGAAACTCTTTAGTCTCTAATGGAAATATAGCAAATGTTTTTCTGACAGACTTTTCTCTCACACTTAAATGATCTTTAGAAAAAAAAAGATCCACTTGAGAATGAAAGAGAAAAATAACTGATCACAGATAAATATTATTTTTCTATTATCACGGTATAAATTATTTCATTGGATGATGAATTTGACCTAAAAAGTTATAGAAACTGGGTATATTTCAACTTTATTCTCATCGTTTTGATTGTATTTTTGTCATTTTTACTTGAATCTCTATTTATCTCAAAATTATTTTCTCCATTGACACGGGTCCTACTCTGCTCCCATAGTCAATAGAGTTGTGCAGGGCCTGTTCTTACAGAAAAGCCTTGAAAACAAGACACAATCTACTTTTAAAAATGCTTATTTGACCAGTTTTGTTGGTTAATTAAAAAAATAAATAAACTTAAAAATTAATAAACAGAAACAAAACAAAACAACACACAATCACAAGCTCAGTATCAGAGATTCGATGAAGTACGGATGCTCAGTACCAATTCTCATTACTTCTCTGTGTGTTTATGTGGTAATAAATGTTAATTTGTTTGATAATAAAATCTCAAAATATTTAATTAAACATATTTATTCCTCAATATATAAACTTAAACAAACATGTCAAAACAACATTCAACTGTCTGTTCTATAACATTGCAGTTGCTTCACAAATATCTTCAACATTAAAACCCTTAACTAAAGTAAACTACAACTTAACAAATTAATTACAACCATGAAGGGGTTTTTCTTAATTATGCACAAATTAAAACTCAGCTTTGGTTATTTTCCGTGTCCATGTCCAGCATGGAAAATCCCACACTCTTCCACTCCCTCACAGTTACAAGGATTTTTTGTGAATCGGTGCCTATGAAAGTATATGGTCCCATCGCAACTCTGCTGGTTACAGAGATACAAAACCTTCAGTAGACAGTCATTTCAACATGGTGACTCACAACATGTATTGGCTGAGTTTCCATGGTTGAGGTGAGGGAGTGAGAACACTGAGGTGGGGATAGGGAGAAATCTTCTAATCAGAAGAAAGTCTTTTGGATCCATACTTTACAAACAGAGAATCCTTCATGCCTGAAAAAAGAACTATTGTTAGTGCTGTCTATGTTTATTACTGTACTTACTGTCATATTTGTGGGTCAATGACAAAAAGAGGGTCTAAAAACTTATTTTTAAAAAGTTCTTTGAAAATGGATTAAAATCATATTTCTGAGAAAAGAATTATGTTTTCTAACAGATTTCAGTAATTGACCAACATTTCAAAGTTTTTAGGTTCATTATTTTTTAGTATTTTTAATTTGAGCACCCAAAAATGTCAGGTGGTGCAACCAAATATATGAAAATATATTTATATGTTCCTGTTATTTTTTCTGTGTGAAATTATTGGCAAGTATCTCTCAAGTGTCTGTAGTGACTCATACATTTTCATTTTGTGTGTTTCATTTCTTTTATTTGTGAATAAGATAAATAATTTGATGTTAAAATAACATTTCACATTATTACATTGGTTGTACCACCTGACATGGAAATTGTTCCAGTCACCAATGAAGTNAGCTTTAAAATTCTTTTTATTTGCAAAGAATTTTTTATTTAAAAAGGTTCAAGCATAAAATAATGCCACTGTATTTTTAATTTCCATTTACAATAACTGACATTCAATGTTTAGAGTTTAATTACTGTGGATACTTGTCAGGACGGTTGCACCACCTGACATTTTGGGGGTTTGAGGAACCAAAACACAAAAAAACATGTTATATTTTAATAGTTTAAAGATGTGTTCAAATAACACAGGTTTCATAGAACAAAGAAATACATGTGATGAAATACTCAATTCATGATGGAAGGAAATATTGCACTCGGACACAAAAAAAGGGACGTCACGTCATTGACCCTTGTACCTTCATCTTCACTATTGTTCTGTTGTTTGCAGACACAAGTTGCAATATTTACAGGGAAAAGTAGTATGAGAGGGTTTTCTAAACATTTTTTGTGATAATTAACCCTTCTGTTGTCTTCAGGTTTACTCTGCACCATCTGCTCTGACTGCCTATAAAGTATAAAGTTAGGGTGTGATAGACCTCACTAAGCGCTCTTCTCTGAGAAGAAAGAAGCAGAAATTTTGATTTATTTTCACCCTAAGATCATTATCAGAGCTACATATGTTAATGTATCATCACAGACAGGTTTATGTCAAAGTGTAGACAAGATATTGTTTTGAAATCATTCCAATTTTTTAATGGCAGGAAGGTTCTATCAATGTAAATCAAACATAATTTAACAAAAAAAAAGTCAAAACTAATTGTACATGCAAATCGCACGGCATGAAACCATCCATGTAATTTTCAAGCGACGCTATGACAGAAAACTAAAGCTGTGACATAATAATTCTGCAATCCGGTCAAATTGATGTGAAGACAACAGGAGGGTTGGTAACATCATTCATGATCTGATATATCAAAAATTATTTGATTAATTTGATCAGGGTTATTTATTCCTTATAGAAAACTTTGTAAGATTTGTTTCCAACAAAAAAAATACTTGACACAAACTTTGTTGTATTCTTGTATCTTTATTTTTGTCTGAGCACTCTCTCTTAGTTGTTTGGGGGAAAATGCAACATACTTCCTATACATAAGAGGCATCTTCACTTCATGACATCAAGGCTTGGTGAAGGCTTTCTGCTGGAAACAATAATTGCTAATCAGTGCTCTACTCTACTGAGGTAAATAAAAGGAAATTGAGGGTAATGACTTTTCTACTTTCTTGTCATCTGCGTGTGGTCGTGCATCTCAATGGAGTTCATCATTCAAGTTACTTCTTCTTTGCCATTCTAAAAAATACAACATATCTCGATCTTTACTTATGTTGAGTTGAAACGTCTGTTTATTTTGAAATGAGGCTTAAATATTTCTTACTGCTTGCTTCCATAAATATTGCTTATTCATATGTGTTGCAGTAAATTACAGTGAATACAAGTAATTACGAGTCTTGCCAAGTGTATTGTGTTTTATGCTGTCGTATAAAAAAACCCAAACAATTTAACATTAAAGTGTTAACATTTCTCAGCCTCAACCTTTAATCACTGTTTGTATTAAACGCTGTATGAGTCACATTTCCTATGAAACATTTATTTTACTGAATCCTCATAATATTGCAATACCTCTCCACTTTAACATGCCTCTCCACAATTTGATATAGATTTTTTTACGCTTTGAAATGCACGCGAAGCCCTCCCTTTTTTTTTTTTTTTTTTGCTTTTCCACCCTAAGGCCATCACACTGGCAGCCTTACAGCCCCAAACCTACTTGTGTAGCCTTTAGGCTTCTGCCAACCTGCTCTCTACACTGGGTCAGTTATACAAAGTGTTGCACAACTATTGTGGTAAAAAATGTTTCATAAGCCTGATCTCTGAGTAGAAAAGTGCAAAGACCTGAACCTCTTTTGTTTGATGACTAATGGCTTGAAATTATCTCTCTCTTGCAGACGTTGGCTTTGAGAGCTTAAATACCTGTGTAAGAAGCATGGAAGCTATATAACATCTGACATTGTACCCATGCTGTAATTAGGACAACATGTACAGTCTAAGCATGTGTGTTTGTGTGTGTGAGAGAGAGAATGGGAGTGTGTCAGAAGAAGAAGGAGGAGGAGGTGTGTTTGCTTAACAGAGAAAATGGTGAATGTGCATGTGGAAGTATGTGTGTGTGTGTATGTATGTGTGCATGTGTTAAAGAGTTCTTCACAGGTTCACAGGTTCCTGCTGCCTAGAACCAAACATAACATGCAATCTGCTCTCTGAATGGTTATCCAACTGACTCACAGGATGATGATGATGAGGAGCTCTCACAGCTCTCTATAGGCTCCATAGGCTCTCCACAATTTATGCTCCAGGCCACCAATCACCAGGGATGTGACACAAGGTGTTACGCACTACAAAAAAGACTTCTGGGCTCATATATAGGGAAGCTCATTGGAAGAAAGTACTTCTGCCGACCCACCATAACCCCCCCCCCTCCTCATGTGCTGCCACTTATCCCGACCTTGGCAGCTTATTATTATGACATCAAATTTCATAGAGTCCAACAAATTAAATCATATCAAAATTATTTGTACTTAAAGAGAAAATAAATGTTCCGTGAACATACCCACTCTCCTACCCCCTCTACTTAAAAGTGAAGTTCCCCACAGTTCCTACATGGTCTCAGGCCAGCTGACAGTCTTGCCTGGGCCTGAAACTAGATAATATGAGGCCCCCGTTTACACGATTCATCTGAAACCACAAAAAATGCAGTGAAAAAAAAACTGAGTTTACACAGAAATGATGAGGGATGACAAACACTGTAGTATGAATGCCAGGCCTGTAGTAGGCGATATACAGTTGTGCCCAGAAGTTTACCCACCCCACAGCAGAATTTCTGATTTTTGGCCTTTTCTCCGAAAATATGAATGATACACAAAATCCTTTCTATCACTCATGGTTAGTGGTTGAGTGAGGACATTTATTGAAAAAAAAAGTTTACTCTTTTAAATCATAATGACAACAGAAACTTTAAAAATGACCCTGTGAAGAAGTTTACACAATTCTGGTGGTTTTGGCCTGATAAATGCACAAAAGTGAACACAAATGTGTTTGAATGTCTCCTAAAGGTAACCATCCTCACCTTTCATCTATTTACTTGTTATCAGTGTGTGTGTATAAAAAAATTAACAGGGTCATTTTTGAAGTTTCTGTTGTCATTATGATTTAAAAAGAGTAAACTATTTTTTTTCAATAAATGTCTTCACCCAACCTCTAACCATGAGTGATAGAAAGGATTTAGTGTATCATTCATATTTTCTGAGAAAAGGCCAAAAAATCAGAACTCTGCTGGGGGGTGTAAACTTTTGGGCACAACTGTATATGAACAAACTTCCCATGAAGTGTTTGTGCCGAAATGTAGTAGGTTCTTCCATTTCCAACAGAACAGCAGGCATGTTAGACAAAGTAAGGCTTTAGTTTTGAGCTGCTATATATTTTTCAGTCCCTATTGATTTTTTTTCATTCATTGTGGGATAAGAAATATCTCAAATAGTTTTAAGAATTCCTTGAATCTGCTGGCAATTTCCAAGATCATTTTCTTACTGCATCCTGGACAGACGTCTGTTTCAGTTTTTGATGATTATTTTACTATCAAACATGCTGCACTGCTCTGGTTTGCGTTTACTGTACAGTATTTAGAAATAGAAAACGCTTTAAAAAAACAACAACACACAGTCTTTACCAACAAATTAGACAGCTGCAGACACTTTTACAATATTTATACTGTATTTCTTTTAATTTCTGTCTCAGAAAAAAATCACATGCTGCACGTGTGTAGTTGGAAGCCCTCAGTGGAGTACTTCATATTTCAATGGGACTTAAGGCAAAATATCCCAGAACATATTTACATTTAAACCTTATTTCTACCATTAAACTGCTCGGTGGAGAAATGGAGGTGAAAGACATGTGAAGTCTAAAACTTATTGCTGGGAAAACCTCAGAAGAACTGAAGTAGAAAACTGGGAGGAGGCGAGTTCAACATTCATCCAGATCTGTGATTTTGTTCCTCACTGTCTTCTTGTTAGGTTGACGATTACTCCTCGAAAAGCTGTGGGTTTTTTTCCTGGAAATCTTTTGTAAAAGCACTTAACATGCTGTTTAGGTTCACAAGGTGCCTCGTGATCTTTTCGAGTGTGTGATCTTTTCGCTTCCCTCGCGCTAAAATGTGGTCAAAGTCATCCAAAGACTGACGCCATTTAAGTTATTCAAGCAAAGTTTAAATCTCACTTCCCACACACAAAAAGACAGTGCGAGAGACAAGGCCCCCCCCACACCGCCCGCCCCACACACACACACACACACACACACAGACAACTCAGCACCTAATAGAACTAATAGATGATTCACTGGGTTATGTAACACGCACTGGCAACAGAAGAAATAAGAGGAGGAGACCGGAGAGTTCAGAGGAGTCTGCTTCCTTTGGGAGGACAGAAGGCCAAAGGCTGATGAGGAGAGCTTGTCTGGGCACATATGTGGACAATAAAAACGCTGGTTCAGTGGTTCTAAAAGCTCCGTTCTTTAAAAGAATGAAAGCTATAAAAAAGGTGTCAGAGTGATGTGATAATAGAGGGCACTGACTTTAGAAAAGGTAGAAGAAGAAAATAAAAATCTAACGTAATAGCCAGAGCTGGATACAATTTGTTTTGCAATTGATATTTCACATTCTTAATTACTCAAAGTAGCTGTGAGGACTTTCTGAAAAAGCTGGCTTTAAAGACTGCAATTCCAATAAGCCCTTGCTCCCCACAGTTGTGATGAACCAAGATGTGTGTTTGTTTAAGTTTGTTTTGTAAAAATGATTGGAGAGCAGATCTTCTTTTTCACTTTATTTTTCTTTGTTCAAGATAACTGTTTTTGTTTTTTTGTTTTTTAACCAGATACAATGCGATAAGGTAATGTATTTATCAACAGTCCCGTAGAGCATCTGTTTGAAATGTGACAACAAATAAACTTTGAGAGTTTGTAGTGTAGTTTAGTAGTCGGCTATTTTTAGTGCTACTCACAGCCTGATGCTCTGAGATGTATACAGAGACGGTTTATATAATAATGCAATATTCCATACCTATCTCATCATGTTTATACCACACATTTTAGGTAGACTGTACATACTTAATGTTCTATTCTATATTTTATGCTTAAATTTTTATGCTTAGATTTTAATTTTGGGTAAGGCACTAATGCTTATACTTGTACTTTCTTATATCATTAACACTTTCTGAATGGTAGTAACTGTATACTAAAAAAGCAGTTTTCCCTAGGGGATCAACAAAGTATTCTGATTCTGATTTCCTTTTAAAAGTTTGTAATGGTGAACTCTTAGTTAAATGTCTTTTAACATTCCATATCTGTACACCACAATGTCCATTTGAGAACTGACAGTGTTCAGTGTTATAGAAAGGATGGTTAAGATGAAAACCCTGACTGGTATTATGTGAATGAATCTGTAAATTTTTTGATTACAAAAAAAATTGACGTGGAAGACATTTAATTTCCCTGAATTGAAACTCTAGCATAGTCATACATTTCTAATATTTAATGAGAGTTTACAAAAGGTGGGGTCTGCAGGAATTCTTATTTCTGTTTGTAAACACAACATCCAAACTGGGCTGTTCCTCCATGGCTCAGTGCCAGAAGCAGTACACCCATTGACTCCAACTGTAGCTTAAAGCCATTGCTACATATGAACACACTCACCAGCCCAGCGAGCACCTGCAGCAATGCATTTCTATGTGGGAGAGACTCAAGAGCCGTACACCTGACTTCCTACAGGTAAATGAGGTATGCTGAAAATATTGTATCTTTCTTTCTCTGTGTTGCGGCCACTATTGAAGCCGCTCTGGATAGCTTCTCTCACTCGCTATCATCAAGACACAAAGTCTTATGAGCACTAGGCGTGCTGTCTTACTCTCCGCCCAGAAACCTCTTGAGTAGGGCTGGGCAATTAATCACAGATCAGATTAAATTGCATTATGACCTGTTGCAATACTCTAATCGCAGCTAGTGCAATATTTCTCAAACCTGTGTCATAATACTAGATAACTTTTTTTTGCAGTAGACGTTTTATGCTCTACACAGGTGTCATTCAACCCTGCTCAACCAAATGGTGCAATTGTTGAAAACTACCTCTACAGGAGAAACGATCTAAGTGGTGAAAAGTGGCAAAAACAGCAAGAAGTAGCAATACCAATAAGTTTGATATGGCCAAAAATGGTCAAGAAGCAGCATAAATTAGAAAGAAAATTGGCGGAAAACTTGAGAAATACTCAGAAAGTAGCAAAAAATGCTTCATAAGGTGTGGGGAAAAGAGTGAAAAGTGACCACACTGGCCGAAAAAGCAACAGAAATTATTAAGAAAATTCTGAGAAAACATTGAAATTGTTAGAAAATAGCCACAATAGGAAAAAAGAAAACAGTGGAAAGTGTTAAAAAAAGCCAAAGCCAAAAAAAATATGGCAAGAAAGTTGGGATAAAATGTAGAAAATAGTCAGAAGGTAGCAAAAAAATGACCCAAAAGTGGTGGAAAAAGAGTGAAAAGTGACTAAAATGTGAAAAGTGACTGAAATGTCATAGGCTGCTGTCATGCCAAAGGTAATGTCTACGGTCATTTCCTACAATGTGTTTGTTTAAAAACACATAGGTTGGGGAGACACAGACACTGACACACATGTAAAGAGGCCAATTGATGACAACTGAGCAGGATCATTACCATAAAAAGTTGATATATTTTAGTTTTTAGGAATAACCTGCAGACCCCACCTTTAAGTTTGAACAATTTTGCAACTCTATTTCTTCATTTGCATTTTTTGTTGAAGTATATAAGTTAGTGTGTGAGATGAAATCAAGTTGGTATCATCAGCAAACACACGAAGGAAAAGAAAAATTACAAGCTGATGATAAAACTTTCACGATCTTTAGATGTGTGTTCAAACAACCATGAAATAAGCCGCTTTGGGAAATCCTTGTTCAGGTCAGTGTTTGTTCTGGGCACTTGACCTTTAATGTTAAGTTTGCTTAAGCAGGAAATCTTGCATATTGTGTCATCTCGGGGTTTCCAGTACAGTCAAATACAGCCTCATTATGTTCGTCCTTCCTTGTAATTTGTGACTAACATGGCCTGTAAATCTTTGCCAAGCATTTTGACCTGCATAAATTTACAACTCCCTGGATGATTCTCACAATCACATGACACAATCACTTTTCCATTAGGTGATCTACTTAATCTGCAGGACTTCTTGTCTCAGTTTACCCAATACCACTGATGCCCTGTTTCTCCTGTGCTCAAACTCTCAGCCCCCGTCCTCCCAGCATCCACTTTTGGGCTCCAGTCGTAGAAGGTTTAAGGAATTATGTCATCAAGTTGGGAGCTTAGCATCAAACAAACTGTTTTGCAGCAGAAATCAAGTCTTGATCCAAACACTGAGTGGACTGACCGACATCGCTTCTTATTGTCCGTAAATCACCCAACACATCTGGTTCGGTTTGACATAACAAATGACACTCACCTTTATGTAAGCAGATGTTGGATTTCATGTTGTGTGTGTGCTTTTGAAGCCTCCTGACTGTGGAGAGGTGAGAGCAATGATGTCAACGAGGAGACTTGAGTTGTGTTAAAAGGCTGAGTGCAGGTTTTTATGTTCCGCTCAGTAAAATTTGTACGGCTGTATCACAGTCTATTTGACATTTATATCATCTGCTTTATGTATCTTATGCATGAGTCTGTGTGTGTCCTTCAGAATGTTTGGTTTGGCTGCAAACAATTTTCCATTAAGGGACCATAAACTTCACTTTTTTAACTCACGTTGGAAAAAGATCAGAAGCTTGGAGCAGCAGAATATATTTAGAAATAATCATAAATTAGCAGTCATCACTCTGACTCATTGGGTACTCACAGAGTGGAAAATAGTCCCACTCTTTTTTCTTTTTTTAATGCGATGGAAACTATAACTGGACGTTGTGGGATAAAAGTAAAAATAAAAAGGATCATGTTCTTTGATTTGGACTCACCAGGCATCTCCTCGTCTTCATCGTCTCCATCGTTGTAGTCGTCATCTTCATCAGAGATGTAGTAAACCTCCGTCTCCTTCCTCCTCTTCAGACAAACCCCCTCCACATCAGACATCCTGACCTGAAGGCTGCTGCTACCTCTGCATGGCCAAACTGCACTGAAACAAAGAGGACATCTATGAGTCAGAGAATGACACAAAAAGCAGCGCGACTGATGTTTCTGATGATTGATTCAACTCTGCCATTGATTCCCTAGCAGGCGGTAGAAAAACGTTGTCATAAAAGGAAAGAGAACTAAAGGCAGAAACTCCACTGGAAAGGTTTACTTATATTTATACATTCTCACCTATAAGTTCTCCACGTACACTTATGTAAACCTAAAAGTAAATCCTTGGGTATGTTGGGATGTGCTGTTATTGTAACTGCCTGCATATGCACTTTAATAAACAAATAACATAGGTTTATTTCATAACTTTAAAATAACAAATTAATTAGGAATAAACAAGTTCATTAAAAAGAAAACAAATACAGGTTTAGTTCATATTTGTAAACGATGTAAGAAGTTGTGTTAATCAGGGGAACTACTTTTTGCAGCTTTGAGGGGGGTAGTGATTTGTCACACACACTCACCTGCAGAAGTTTGAGAGAGAGAGAGAAAGGAGAGGAGCTCATGTTGGTTTATTTTTTATTTGTTTCCTTGTGGTGTGGAGTTTTGCAACATTTATTTTGATCCCCTCAATGCAGCCACTGAGGTAAAGTATTTTCTATATGTACAGGAGTTTTTCTTTATCGGTTTCTGTTGTTTAGTTTCTTGATTTGGCTCACGTGACGGGTGCATGATCGATGCTGTTGCGCATATTTAATGTCTTATTTAAGCTGCAAGCATTTCTTTTATGTATCATGTATGTCTGTTTTAACTGTAATGACTGTATTTTGTATTTATTTATGCTTTATGTGTATTTCAATAGTTTTCACGGCTCAATAAACACCCATATACAGATCACTGGTGAGCTCGTCATTTCATCACGGGGGAGTCAGTGTTATGATATAATGTTCTCTGTTCTCTAAAAAAAAACCATCTTTGGCAGATCATTCTTTGCACAACTTGGTGTTAGACCCTTAGAATGAGATGCATGTAGGGCTTTACATGAATACTCACCAACCCACCTAATATGAGTTTCAGCAGTGCTGAGTAACACCACTGTTCCCACAGGCCACTATAGGGAGTTGAATTTTATTTATTGATTCATTTATTCAATAGTAGTTTTCTCAAATGGGATCTGAAATAATAACCAATTGCAATGGGGAACTATGACACTACAAATCCCATGAGCACTAACCACATATCCACATTTATCATATGCAATAATGAACTACTCCTTTGATTTCTTTGTCCTAATAGACTGAATATTCAGAAGGAGCACAACCTTCCACACATCCTTATCAGAGCTGAATACTTGTTACAGACTTCATTTGTTACATTTTCTTACAGCAGACATTGAAGTCATGGAGTTGCTCATGCTAAACTGTCCCATGTTTGCTTCTGTTGTCTTTTTGAAGTGTTTGTTTCTGGAGAGTTATTGTATGGTGCTGTAAAGCAGATGTAATTGCTTCAACTTGTCTGGTTGTGCTCATGTGTTTTGTAATAAAACTAAGCGTAAGGTTGCTGTTCTACATCAATCAACCTTTTTATAATTAATCATCTTTTTTTTTTAAATCATCGCCCAGCCCTAATTCCGAGTTGATTAAGCAATATGCAGTCTTTTATGATATCAGGCAAGCTTGTGCCTGTTTCTGCAACTGATCTTTGGCCTCAGCTGTTCCCAAACATAAAATGCATGCAGTCTTTTGTTGCAATTTCCACTATTCTATCTGATAAATCCGTACTAACCTCATTCAAATTTTGAAAAACATATCAAAATTGAAAAATAAAATTCAAACATAGTGCACAACAGTGCTGTTATCTATCAACATTAGTACCATAAAAGTGCAGAATGTTGAGAAAATGATTCAAATTACACTAAAAATATGAAGATATTCTCCAAGTCTTTTGTGCATTTTTCAGAGCAAAAGAAACCCCTGGTCCTCTCTCAGCATACAGGAATTTGAATGCTACAGCGAGGACATGGGGCATTTCTCAGACCTTTCGGGAAAACAGGGAGGGACAAACAAAGATCATGACCTGTAGATGAAAGACAGAGCTGCAGAGCAGATGGATAAAAAGGAAATATGCAGCACAGAGAGAAAAGAGGAATCAAGAGCTTTCAGAAGTTTCTAGGATGCTTTTAAAGTTCCATTTCTCAACAGCATGAAAATTGCACTCCAAAACAATCACGAACTGAAACCACAGAGATCTGCTTTTCCTTTTATCAGCAGCTGTGGTTTGATAATAGCAAAGTCTGCTTCTCTTTTGTTTTTGAGCTAAAATCCCTGTAATGGACAACAGGAGTCACGTAAATGACACTGTTCAAAGTAGCATGAAAATATCATTACTAATATCACTGCAAACAGAGGAAACATTAAGAAATGTTTAAAAACGTTAAATTCACCAGCGTGTCAGTGTAACAGTGGATCATATCCCTGACTGATAACTGACACTTGTATATATTCTCAGTCAAAAAGGTATTGAGAAACATGCACTCCGTCTCAAATAAGCCCCGACAACAAGTAGCATCATATCACGGTTTGCAACTGATCAGCTGCCAACTTGCCTTGCATAACATTACTCAGCACATTACACAACACAGAGCTCTGGCCAAGTCGACTTATTGGTCAGACAGGACAGTTTTACATACCTCATAAATCCAGCTGAATTAGATTTGATGGACTTGTGTCTGGGCTGAAAACCAGTGACTGATGACCTGTTAGCTCCATTTTTCTCAGATGCTCTGGTTTCCCAGAATGCCAGATGTTTACATAGCCACAAAACCATTCAAATAGAATTCAGATTTGTTCTCTTATTAAAGTTTAATCAGAGGTGACAGTATGACAGTATTGCGTAAATGTAATTCACTGCACTGATAGCAGAAAGTTTGAGATCAAAGTGATCATCATGCTCTTACTTCATTTCACTGATTTTCAAGGGAGTGAGACTGAACTACTTCTTCCTTCCTTTCCTGTAAAAACCTCCTAAAATCAACTCAAGGACTGTGTGAAGGACTCTCTGATCACTCACTGCAGCTCTGATCCTCATTGAGGCAAAACTGTTTCCAATTTTAGGGAAGGGAATAAGTCTCTTGTGGCGACAGCTTTGACCAACTACTCCCACATTCTGAGGAGTATAATTTACTTCTCTAAGTTGTTAAACTGTGCGTGTTCAGTTGACTCGATGATTGCATGTTATTATCTTTGCTGGAATAGCTAACTGGTCAAACATCTTTTTCTGTTAAAACAGGCCAAAAATTATGGCCATGAGTTTAATGTGCTATGCTCCACCAGGGCGTCGGCGACCCGACTGCCATACCGCCGACGTCATTAAAGTATTAACACTAACGCCTTAGTCAAAATTGAAACACAATGTGCTTTAGAAAATTTAGATTTTTCACATTTCAGCCGCTAAGTTTGTTTACAGTTTACTTGGCTGACAAAACTTAATGAGTGAAAAAATCGCTCAGATGGAGATCACAACAAATGGGACTTTCTACCTGATGGAGGTTATTACATCATGTCCGTAGCCCGCACCCTAAATATTCACTCTCCTTTCCACTCGAGGAATCCAGAGTTCAAACATATCAAAAGTGTTGTTTCATCAAATTATTCCAAGTGGTGAAATTTCTCCTGTAAAGTCCATTGTTTGTCTGTCTGTTGTGTCCGTTCTCATCAATAACAGCAGCTTCACAGTCTTAGAGCATTTCCTCCTCAATGGGAATCTGGCAAAGCTGGGTGTGTTTATTTTTCTTAGACTTCTGGCTACAAGACAGAAGTGGCCCCAACTAAATACTTGGAGATTTGATGCCAGGAGAGCCTGACTTGTACAAAAAAATGCTCTCCGCTTGACTGGCCAATAGCATTAGCACATGTTGCGTATAGCCCTCCTAACAGGCTTGTTTATTGGCTTTTGGCCCTGTCAATCATACTTACAGTAACCAATAGCCTTACTGTTCATAAAAAGCCTGCTGTAGGTAGATGGACTGAAAAATCTTTTGGCCGGGCGTGATCATTTATATTGATGCACGCAACAGGAGCAGTACCATCCATAACCAGGAGCTATAACTTCACAATCTTTTTTCTAACCTTTTAACCGAGAGAACATAGTTGACTAAAAAGAGGACACAGAGCACTGATAAAGCTGGTTTGATTTGCGCGAAGTTGTCAGACTAGACTGTGGGTTTTCTGAAAGTGCTGGCTTGACGTTTACATGAGAACAGTGGAAACTGCATTTCAGAAAAATTCCACTCTCGGGGGCATTTTCAAAAGCTAGCATTTTCAGTCAGCTAATACGCAGTTTTTGTGTAAATGGGAGGCTAAAACACAGCAATACTTTTGCGTTTCACCCTAAAACTGTTCTCGCGCAGACAGCCCCTAAGAGGATAGAAACTGAACCTTAACTTTGGTCACAAATATGAGGTGCTATAAGAAAAAAAATCAAACCTTTTAATGTACAAATACTTATTTATCAAAGTTTCATGTCTAAATTTCTCTCTCGGAACACTGTTAACATACAAAATCATTCTACATATAAAGGAAATTCAAATTTGAATGTAAATTTTCTTCACTTAGGTATAAATAAGGCATGCAGACAGGGACAGTGATACTGAGAATATGTTAATGCTGTCATTGCTTTGCCAATAAAAATGTACCTGTTGCTGTAATTTAAAGATCTATCTTTTTTCTGGGCAATGAGCATCTTTACACTAAAATCATACGCACAATTACTGTGCGACCCTCAACTCATCAAGTAGAGAATAAATTGGAAGCGTATAAATGATGATACTTTGTAGATGTGTGCACTCTGGCCAGACCTACCTGTTCTCATTGTGCCCCCCCAGGTCTGAAAGTCTAGACACACCCCTGCACAGAGACACAGATATGGTAACAGTGTGGTATGAAAGCTAACAGGCTTTTGGGTTGGTTCAGCAAAAGCTGAAGGAAAACTCCCCTATTTATTTCTAAAGAATAAGAGCGGAGAGTCCCAGAGAGAACAGAAAGGTGGCTCCTGCAGGATTACCAGGAGAATGAACGACGAGCTGATGTTTAATGTGCGTGAGTGAATTCTTGGTGCAAACACAGCAGCAGTCAGCATTACAGTCTCCACAAACTGATCAAGATGACGTTTAAAGAAAATATAAATCACACAGAGTGACAAGAAACACTCCTGCTTGTGCTGATGTGTAAATTTAAACCTGGATATAGCGATGAAAACGTTTTGTTTTCTCCACGACTCATGAAATATTTACATTTTGCATGTGCATCGTTACAACAACCATTAAGATAATTGATAACTCTTGCCTGTAAACTCTGGTGAATGATCATACTAAGTGCATGAGGGATAGCTCCTAACTTTAATCGTTTTTTTGCTCAGCATGACAGCAATGCAGCCAATCACAATGATTTGGGAATATGCCATTATGCAAGGTGAAACACTGACACACATCTAATTTGTACCCGAGTGAAGAAAATTTAGATTGATATTTAAATTATCATGTCAAAAATCATGAACTATTGCATTCTGAACTTTGCTTAGTCACCCTTGAAATTAAAAGCGTAGAGTGCAGAAAAAAATACTTTCATTTATCACTGCAAACTCAAACAGAACTGTTTTCAGCCTGGATTTGAACATACACAGTGTTGAGGCCTGTCACATATCTACTGGAAGACTGTTCCAGATTTTAGGTGCATAAAACCTAAACACAGTACCACTGTGTTTCACCCTGACTCAGAGCACCTACAGGAGAGCCCTCCTTGAGATTTTAGAGTCCCAGTGGGTTCATGAGGCTCTAACATGTCAGAGATGGACTTTGACAGTGAACCATCAAGAGTTGCCCATGAGCAGAGCTGTTTTAAAGTCCATTCTCTGAGCATCAGGAAGTCAGTGCAAAGACCTGAGCACTGGACTCATTTGAGATGATATCTCAAAGCACAGAAAAGTTTGGGATTCCTTGACTTAAAAATAGAGATAATGGGGCACAGATGGTCTAGTGGATGAGGTCGCGCACCATGAGGTTCGCCCTCGAGCCGGTGGCCTGGGTTCGACCCCAGCCTGTGGCCTGTTTCCCGTATGTCACTCCCCACTCTCTCTCCCTTGTCCACTCTATCCACTGTCCTCCTCTGTCAAATTTAAGGCATGAAAAAGCCCCAAAAATGACTTAAAATAGAGATAAGCTTGTTTGTAAACTGAGTCTAGTTTAACTGGTGTATGACATGTAACAAGAGCAATGGTTAAAAAAAATCAGTTCAGTTGGTTTTTCAGGGTCCACGTCCCTGTGTCTGTCCTGTAGTGGCTTCACATGATTTACATTGGTTTTTGAGGTTTGCTCCTCAAAGGTTTCATGAACCAGTTGAACATGGAATGATAATTAGGATGCAAATTTTCACTAAGTCTGTGGGCATTTAATTTGAATGCTGTCAAACTCACTGGGAGCCACTGGGACCACAAATAACTCACTAAAGTGTTTCACACTGTAGGCTCTCAATACTAAAACCAGGTAAGCTGTAGGCAGACATTTTCTATACTAGGAAAGCATAATAACCCTTCTTTAACCAGCACACACATCTGTCAACCTATAGAGAAGAATGAGGGTTAGAAGTGCCAGCTAAACAAACTCTACATAGTATTAACACCTGGATTTAACTAAGCAAAGAGGCACAAGTCTCCTACAGGATAATTACTGCAGAGGTCATTATCTTTCAGCTGGAAACAAGATATTTAACCCCAGGTGATGTAATGAGTAACTTCTCATTTCTATAACAACCACAGAGCAAGACACATCCTGTGTTTGTGGAAAAGATGTTAGTCTGTTAAAGAAGGGTCATATCATTGGCATAAATGGAGAGTAAACATTTTAAGAGATTGCAGGAACTACTAAAATTGGGTAAAGAACTGTCCAACGCATTCTTGAAAACTGAGAGGATAGTTGGGAACCATCCTTTTTCCAGGAAGAAATGTGGTCAGAAAAAAAATCTCGACTGATCATGATTAGTGATCACTTAAATGTTTGGCTAAATCAAATGGAAGAAAACAACAGTAGAACTCAGGAGTATGTTCAATAGAGAAGGTAAGCGCTTTTCTGCCTGTCGTACAATGCAAAGGGAACTCAAGGGATTGGGACTGAACAGCTGTGTAGTCTTAAGAAAACCACTAATTATTAAGGCCAAGGCAGGAAAAAAAGGCTTCAGTTTATTAAGGAGCATCAAGATTTGACTCTGGGGGAATAGAAGAAGGTCATTTGGTCTCATAAGTCTAGGTTTACCCTATTCCAGAGTGATGGGCGCATCAGGGTAAAAAGAGAGGCATGTGAAGTGATGCACCCATCATGCCTAGTGCCTACTGTACAAGCCTGTGGGGGGCACTTCTATGATCTGGGGTTGCTTATGTAAGCTTACCTTAACAATGCCACAGTGAATGTGTTCTGTAATCAAAGCTGAAGGCAGTCCAACAAAATATAAGAGTCTGTGACCTTTTTTTGGCCAGGCAGTGTAAAAAAGTATAACAGCAGAACTCACTTCAGCTGATATTTGTTGTGCCCAGAGCTCTCATATGCACTTTTTATGATCATTCTTTGGAGCCAAATGAAAGGTCAGTACTTTCAAATCTGTCAGGTGTTCTCATAATTTTAGCCACCACTGTACAAAAATATCAGGAACTGACAGACTATGAGGATTTACTCTCTGCTTCCTCTCTTAAAAGCCACAAGACGACCCTTCAGCTACTGAAATGAATTTTATTTTGCTGTTCGAGGGCAGATTCTTAATCCTTTTCGTGTTTTGGATTTAAAAATAAGCAACACCGTCCTGATTGGTTCCTTAAAGAAGCCCAGAGCAGAGCAAAGCTGCTGTACTTCTTAACACAGACTCCCCTCAGACGTGAGCACTCTTCAGAGCACCGGGAACTTGCACATACAGCACTTGGATCAGTGACATTCTTATGTAACGTTACATGCCAGGAAAGTGTTGGCAGCAGGTTCTGGCTGAGAGGTCTCGCTGTTTGTGTGGATATTACTCGAGTGTGTGAACATACTGTTTGTGCATTTATGTCTTGGGCTGCAAGTCCAGGGGTAACTATGAGCAAGTGTAAAAAAAAAAGCTGTCATTGAGAAGTCACAATGCTAAAATATAACCAATACAAGAGCAGCTTTTGCTAAAGCAGTGAAATCAGTTGTTTATTATCTTTTACTGTGTTGATGATATGTTCTACCAAAAAGAAACTATTTGCTGTTTAAACAACAACTTTCTCCCCTGAAAGTATCTCATTGAATTAATCTCATTTACCTTACACAAAGTTAGAGCCTTCCATATGACGCTCCTGCAGACACCAGACACTATAGCTTGTTTTTTTTTTCTCTCCTGCATAACTAAGGAGTCACATTTATCCAGAAACCACCTGATCCACTGCCATGGAGCTTTATGTAACTTTATATAGCAGAGGAAAGCAGGCCAAACTCTTCTGCTCATGTCGTTCCTTCAGGCTGTAAAATAACAGTTACATAAGGTACAGTATATATTGGCCACTCTGAGCTGTTCCCTGTCAGTCCAGTATGTAGGTCAGGCTTCTTACCTGGCTCAACCTCCTAACTACATGCTCATTATCTTGCAAACTTAAAATCTTCCTCATGCAGCAGGCCAACAATAACATCATGAAGTTAATGTTCAACTTTTTCAGAATAAATTAAAATCTTAGGATGCTGGAAGGCTTTGAAGCAATTACATTAAATGTTATATCAGCAGCAGTCAGAACTTGTCTATCAGACTCAATTTAATACCTCATTTACTGTTCCTCTTGTCTATCTTTAAGTGTGATAACTGTGGAAAAATTGTTACACAATCTCCAATTTTTAGACTGATATAAAACAGCAGTAGAGCCGAATGATTTGCAAAGATAATCTAAATGCTATTATTTTTCCTGTATTGCGATTTTTTGTGTAATTTATTTCTGTGTCCCCTGGCCTATGTGTTTTTAAACAAACACAATGTAGGATTAAGCATTGACATTAATTACAGAAAAACAACAATCTGTGATGTTTCCTTTTGCTACTACTTTTTGCCCATTTAAGTCAATTGTTGTCAGCCTCCCCAACTTTTTGACTATTTTCTGCTACCGTCTGACTATTTTTAAGTTTCATCACGACTTTCTTGTCAATTTTTGTTGTCCTTAACTATTTTTTTTAATCATGTTTACTGTTTTTTTTTCACTTTTTTCTCCACTGTTGCTACCTTCTGATGATAAGCCTAATTTTCTATTTTCTTGCCAAATTTTTTGCTTTTTTTTTTTTTTTTTTTTTTTTTTTTTTTTTTTTTTTTTTTTTTTTTTTTTTTTTTTTTTTTTTTTTTTTTTTTTTTTTTTTTTTTTTTTTTTTTTTTTTTTTTTTTTTTTTTTTTTTTTTTTTTTTTTTTTTTTTTTTTTTTTTTTTTTTTTTTACCATTTTAGTCACTTTTCATTCTTCTTTACCACCTTTGGACTGTTTTTGCTTCTTATCTAAGTATTTTCCAAGTTTTCTCACTATTTTTAGCCAATTTTTGATGTTCTTTTTTGCCATTTTGTTCCTTTTACTTCTTTTTTTTGCCACTTTTGGATCATTTTTAGTTACTTTCTGACCATTTACCCAGTTTCCTCCCAATTTCTTCTTGCCAATTTTTGCTGATCTTAGACCATTTTTACCACCTTAAACTTATCTTAATAACTTCTTACTGTTTTTGCAACTTTTCACCACTTAGATTGTTTCTCTTGCAAAGGGTAGTTTTTAACAGTCTGGTATTTTGGTTGGGCAGTGTTGAGTAAAACTGGTGTAAAGTATAAAAAACTTCTACTGCTGGAAACTGTATCTGATATTCTGATATATTTTAGGTTACAGAAATATTGCACCGTCTGTGATGAGAATATTGCAGCAGGTCATATTGGGATTAATTGCCCAGCCCTAAATATCAGGTAATTTTCATTATGAAACTGTGGCAGTGGAATTCAGTGTGTTCACCTGAGCAGGTTTTTCTACAATACTGATCTAATCATCCTCATGCTGCTCTCCTCTGTCTGTGTGCTGGTTTCCTACAAGTGGCAAGCTCTGCTCATGTGAAAGGAAGCCACTCAAGTGCAGAAAATCTTATGACTGCAGCTTGGAAGATCTTAGGCTCACGAGTTTAATCAATTAGAGGCAGAGCAAAGCTGACAGACAGGTAGGAGACTCTGTAACTGTTACAACTCAATGCGTCACCACTTTGGCTCCCTTTGCATTTGACTGTGGAAGTCACCTCACACCAGCTGCGTGTTCAGTCAAGCAAACCACATGACTTACACACAGTTGGAGTTGTGAGACTGAAGAGTTCCTGCACTTCTCACTCCACTGATGAGCTTTTCTCCAGTCAACATGTTGGGTTGTAAAACCACTAACCTGTCCACTCCTGCCTCATTATGTTGGTCTATTGTTGTGGTCAAGCTAAACATGATCTGGTTTTGACATGGCTTGTTTTATTTTGGGGCATTTTTGGGTGGTTTCTGTGCACCACTGTACCGCTCTATATGCCCTATGCTGCATTGATGCATCACAGCTCCAGTAAAAATGAGACATGGATGGAGATGGAGTGGCAGTCCAGCTGCAACCTGAGGCCGCTGGACTGTGGATCAGTGTGAGTTGATACAATGACTGGAATGCAAATTAACCTGATAGTGAGCCATGACAGAGCAGAGCTGGAGCAGGGGCCACATCCGGTGTATTTCAGTCATTAGTCAGAAGGATCAAATATGGCTTCAAAGGGCCATTTCAGAAACTGGTGGGTGAAGTCACAGAGACGACATCCACATTTCAAACAGTCTATGGTTTCCACCCAAGACATATGTATTGGTAATAGTGGACTCTAGAGCTGAACTGCCTCACAGAAACAGCACAGAAGAAAGCTAAAAGGGAGAGTGATAGAGCATGGTCTAAAGGCTAAAGCATGAGCCTAAGACCAACGCACAAGCTAGAGGTTAAAACACAGGCTGAGCTGTTTGTGATATTTAAACCCACATGGAGCACTTATTCTGTAGTGATCTATTCAAACCTGAGAGTCTATAATTAACATGAAGAGCCAGGTTGTGTTTGCTCTGATGGTGAGGTTGGAGTTGGTAGATGAGCACAGGTAGGTCATAACCAGGATTCACTAACATTACACAAAACAGTCATGGATATGTCTCAGAGCAATGGGCCGCTTAATGTATCCAGCTGATAAACTACATGTCAAACTTACAAAGTTCGCTTGTTGAAGTTTCTGTAGACATTATGATTTAAAAAGAGTAAACAAAGTTGTCCAACCACAAACCATGGCCCAATTCCAATTCCTTTCTTAACCCTCAATCTTAACCCTCAAGCTCAACCCTCAATCTTAGTAGCCCTCAAAACCAAGTGTTAAGGGTTATTTTGTGACTTACAAATGGGACACCCCTTAAATGCAGATACATCTTCAGACTGTGGGGGGCAGCATTATGCCAAAGCGGCGTTCAGTCTCTCAATTCAGAAGAAGAAGAAGAGAAGGAGGCGGAGGCATTTACAGGATCAGCGACAATGCCGTCTGCAGCTGTGTTTGTCTTTTGCGTGGGCTTTGGGCATCTTTTTGAGATTAGCCCGGTCATCTTACACCATTATCGGCACAAGCATGTTATATAGGCTGTTATCTTGATAAACAGCTACATTACCACGGAGAAAAAGACCATTTTGTAACGTTTACTAACTTAAACAATAGGAACAACACACCGGCCGCTATTGACAAAAGATGGTAAAAACAAATGTTATGCAACAATGAGGTAAATAATCCATAAAATGGGTCTAAACTAAGATAATACAATGGTTTTCCTAATATTTATATCTCCATTAAAAAAGAAAATACATTTGTAGCTCGCCTTCTTTGACGCCATGTTTATCTGCTGAAATGCGCAATGCATTCTGGATGTCCCTTAGTCCCAAGGGTGGTCTCAGAAAATCTCAGTATTGAGGGAGATACAGCCTCAGTCTTACCCCTCAACCTTAACTCTCTGAGAATTGGGACAGCACTTACACTTCGCAGGAGTGCACATTATGAGATTGAGGGTTAAGATTGAGGGTTAAGACAGGAATTGGAATTCACCCATAGAGTGACAGAACGGTTTTTGTGTTATTATTCATATTTTCAGAGAAAAAAAGGCCAAAAAAATCAGAAATTCTGCTGGGGGGTGTAAACTTCTGAGCACAGCTGTATTTCTCTCTGTCCCTGAGAGTGTTCTTACCTTCAGACTAGTCAGTGAGCTTGGGTTTGAATTCTGTTTAACCAATGAGGGAATTTGTTGTACAGACAGTCCTCTCCAGATGCTGTATCTTCACTGGACAAATAGTGACAAGTCCTGAGATCACTTGATGACTGATGGTTGAAATCTGTAAGAGAGAAAAGAGTCAAATCAGCACCTAAAGTTAGCAAACTTTCTTGTTGGATTCAGTGATATAAAGTCTGTGTTATACTGATGTGTGCTGGCTGGTTGCATAATATGGTTAGAAATTGCATCTTCTCAGCCCAAAAAGGAACTGACTGAAAACTTTTTGTGTGTTCATTTTCTCAGAGCTCGACGGATCAGTATTATTATAATAAGTAAAAACCACAAACTAAAAATAATACAATTCCAGCTGTTCAAACAGGAAGTAATAGTGATCCTACAAACAGAAACCTCCAAATTATTTCCTAAACATCTTACCTTTTTAACTCATACAAGGACAAGCAGATGTTTAAGCATGGAACTATTCAAACCACCAAACAAAAGTATGGCCACAGGATGCTGATGAGAAGATAATGTGAAATGCACAGAGAGGAGATGAAGAGTGGAAGGGGAAATGGACACAAAGCCAGGGTGATTTGAGGAGAGAGGGGGGTTTGAGGGTAAAGGGGGGAGGGGAACAGTATGGTCTGTCTGGTGTCCTGAAAACATCCCAATGACTACAAGGGGGGAGGGGTTGAGATAACCTAAATTTGTCTAAAAAACAAATATAGGACGAACATGTAGCCCAATCTCTCTCTGACACAACCTCTTCAGATGTTTCATTGTAATGGGGGAACAATGTCAGAACAATCTTGTTTTTTTTCCAAAGTGAAACCTTCATTTCTTTATATGTAAATCTTGATTCAGTGTAAGAAAAACACAGAAGGGACATTTGCATCATGGTGTATTTACTCCATCAGATTGAAGGTGTCTTATAATGTCCCATTTACTTCACAATTGGACATTTTTATTGTAAAATTTAAGTAACACTGAGAATGTACTGATGTGAACTTGTCCTGTAACTGGTTTCATGCTTCCTGGGTCAGGTCACCATTGTAGAAGAGACTTAAATCTCGATGAGGCTGTTAACTGGTTATATAAAGGATTATTATTATTATTATTTTATATATACACCACATGAAAAACAGTGAAATGACAGCCTTATGATACAACTGTGCAGGTTTATGTCTTCAGTCTGCAGTAAATCCATCAAAGTTCCTGTGACACGTCTGTACAGGTCATGGAAGAATCAGAAGGTCCTGAGTTTGGTTCCAGGTCTAAGTTCCAAATCATCATGTTCTGTGTACTGTGCTTTAAGTTTTCAGAAGACAAACACAAGTAAGAATGAACACAGTCCATTAAATTAACTGTAAAGACTGAAACGTCCCACTTTTCCATTATAATTTAATTCCATTTTAAATCTGACATTATTTTGCATCACTTTTTCTATTAAAAACAAAGGTTAGGAAATAGAGGGGTCCAGTATCTACAGTTCAGAAAGTGAAATCTTACCCCATGACCTTGCTGAGTTTGGGATTTTAAGTGTTCAATACTTGCGTTCTTCTCGGTTTGTGCTTGCAATATATATTCTAGAAAAGTCTTTCCTGGAAAAGGTGTTGTCTTGATGGCTACATATCACAACCAGGTCTCTAGCTTTTGAATTGTTTGTTGAGCAGAGGGTGAAGCATCCATAATCCCCCCCCCCCAATAAGGTTTTCTACTCCATCTCAGTTAATCTTAATGAACTATCTGTTCACAATAAGAATGAGAAATGTATATGATTCTGAGTCCATGCAGTGATAACCACTACAGAGTCATATCTGTGTTTGTGCAGTGCTGCTTGAAGACCTGACGATCACAATCATCTAGTATCAGATGATATGTTCGTGGTACAGAGATTTCTCCAGATTCTCAGATTGTATTTAATAGTTTGTACTGCAGGGAATGAGATCTAAAAATCTTTGCCATTTTTCGCTGAAGAACATTTTATTTCCCTGGTATTGCTGGTCCACTTTCATAAAGTTATGAATCTCATCCCATCTTTACTTCGAACACCCAATTCACACAATCCGGCGGCGAAGATTGTACCAAACAGTAAAAAAAACACAAAAAATGAACTGAGTATCTGGTCATTTCAAATTAAAGCATCATGTTCTGGCTTCGATCTTCAATCTCATCCTTGTAAATTAAATCCCTTTCGGTGGAACAGAGCCAGAAATCAGCAGATCAGAGACCCAGAGCTGATCCGTCACCATGGATGAGGAAAAGTTTATTTTGGAGGTGGAAAACTTCATAGGGTTCCATAAAACACAACACATTTTCTGAGGACACCAACAGAAAAGAGGAGGTATGAAATAAAATTGCTTAAGCTTGGGGATTGCCAATACAACACAATGTAATACACCATGGAACATGTGGTTCTCCTCTGATATTGTGATCTAGTATCCAGGTACTGACACACTTGAGGGGGGGGGGTTAAAGTCTCTGCCTCTGTGGTAATATTTTGTCCCTGGCCCAACTTTTTTTTGTAATGTGCTGCTGGCCTTAAATATAAAAGTTAGCAAAAACAACAACAAAAAAACTAAATAAACAAAGATTATTCCACTTCATAATTTCATTTTTTGTCTTTGCACCGTTTGAATAATTTGCAACCATCAAATTTTGTTCTTACTGACGCTTAAACAATGTCAAAACTCTCAGGGGATTGCATTTGTACTTCTGTAATTTATGCAAGGAATAAATCTTAACACACTTTTGAGAATTTTTGCTCTTTTTTAGGCCCTGTTTACAGGACAACAGTTTTAGGGTGAAATGCAAAAGTACTGTTGCGTTTCAGCCTATTTTTTACACAGAAAAGGCGTTTTAGCTAACCAAAAACACAAACTTCTGAAAACGGCCTCCAGGGTGGATTTTTCTGGAACACCTTTTCCAGTGTTCTAAATGCAAAGCCGGTGTTTTCGGGTGAAACGCTGACATCACGCTCAGCTCTGCATGTGCACATTAAACCTCCATTGTGCCATGTATACACCAAACAACAACAACAACCACTAAAGCGACCTACCGTTTCGTTCTTGTGCAGCTGAATCTACTGACTGACTTCTACCAAAATATGCAATTATCGCACTATATCTGCAATTAGAGAAGCAATTTTAATATAAACTCCAGATGACTGGCTCACCTCTTCTTCAGCCTCGACACTGTTGTCATGTATACGGCTCCTACAGTCATATTGCCATCCTCAGGCCTGACGTGATACTACAGTGTTGTAAGTCCCTCAGCGTTGCCGTGTTAATAAAGATTTTTTTCATCACGTTTGCCTGTGTTTTAGGGTGAAAAGCTGTGAAATGTTGTGGTGTAAACGGGACCTTAATATATTAAGAACACAACCATGACATTGGCTTCTCTCACTTACAATAGAAACCCCCATGAACAGTCCTGTTTTGCTGGTAGTGATTCTCTGTACTGATGGTTTCATGTGCTTGTTATATTAAAAATGCAAAATTCAGATCAAGACAAAGCCCTCTTTTTCCTCAACAATTCATTTGTTGTTTTACCCTTTAAATCACAGACTTAATTATACATTTAGTCACCGAACACAAGATTTTCCGTACCATAACTTTAATGGACAGAATCACACTTAAATGAGCATCCACAAACGCTAAGTCCTTACCCAGTGAAAACCTCTGAAGGGAGGAAGAGTTCCGGGGGGAAAGGGGGTCTGGGAGGGAGGTGGAAAGAAATAAAAAGAAGTGATAAAGGAGGAGGGCAGTGAGAAGACAGCTGCTTGCATAAGCTGCCTTACATAAGATCTGGCTAATAATGCCACTGTGAGTTGACAAGAAAAAAAGTTATACAAGATGTATGCCAAGATGCACACACACACACACACACACACACACACACACACACACATACACACTGTACAAGACCCCCCACACACAATCTAATTTCACCACTTCCCCCTACCCTCCTGCCAAGGAAAGGAGGTTTTATTTTCTTATTCAACTCCGTGCACACTTTGTACCTGTGCTCTGGTACACACCACTATTATACTCCTTCAACATGATCTAAACATCATTTCTGTCTGATTGCTTTGAAATCAGAACCAGACAAAAGGCTTCTAAAACTGGTTTCACTGTTCACTTCAAAAGCAGTAAAGTCTGCGGGCACACATACATGAAAACACACATACACACCTCATGCACAAGGTAAGGACATCAGCAGTATCGAACAGTATGTACTATGACCTCATTATAGACTCTGCAGGAGCACAAAGAGGATTTAAATGAAGGAGGAGACAAAAGATACAAGTGAAGATGGGTTTTAGCTGTAAAAAGGAAAATCTATGTTTTCATTGTTGATGCAAGTTCAAGCAAATCCAAGGGTTTTTTTTCTTTGAAAGAGTCACTTGTATCTATGTTATTCTATAGAGGAAAGAATAAGGAAAACCAACACCCATATTTCTCTCTACAATAAACAAAAACCTCATATGTGATTCAGAGATTGCAAAAGAAGCAGAAAAAGAAAACAAAAAATAATGTGAAAAAGTAACAAAGTCACACTAAGTGGCTTCATCATTAAAATAACTCTAAGTCAATGGCCTCCTCAGTTAAACTCCTTTTCAATCGGCAGGCTGATGATGTACTTCATAGACGTCAACTGAGCTTCACTGTCCAGTTCCAAAATACAGGTCACCCGCCGCATTATTAAAACCACCAACGCTGCGATTTATGGCTCTGAAAATGGATCTTGTATAACACCATCCTTTTATATTGGACTTGCTTACACACTCAGAAGATCCGCATTACTGCCCCTCTCTTGTGTAACAGACTTACACAATACCGGAGCCTGTCGATGGGGGTGGGCAGGGGGGGGGGGGTTAACCCATTGACTCAGCTTTCTTTCAATCAAAGTAAACATGGGAAAAAACACTGTCAAAGACAAAAAGTCCACTAAATTTGAGACATCAACTTGAAGTCTCTGTGGTCTTCATTATCCCATGCAAATGCTGAAAGCACTGAAAATCCTGTGTGGGTATCGAGTTGGCAGAGTTAAAACAAAGTTTGCTCAGTCTGATCTTGATTGGTTCACTTCGAAATTTATTTGCTAAGTATATGACCTCCTGACTTCGCATCCTACATGTTTGGAGGAGGATCTAATTGCCTCCGTATCTTAAATTATTTTCATCATCTTTTGATTTTTTTCAGTTTATTTGATTCATATTAAATCCTTGTGTCTTACCTTGTTATAACACTACATTGCGTAACATTCATGAGCAGACATTTGGAGGCCGTTTACACAACAGTGGTTTCAGGATGAAATGCAAAGGTATTGTTGCGTATCAGCCACTTGTTTACACATAAAGAGCAGTAGTCAGACTAAAACTGAAACTTTTGAAAACGACCGCTGGAGTGGATTTTTCTAAACCGCTTTTTCACTGTTGGTACTTTAACAGCAAGCTGGAGTTTTCAGTGGAAACACTGACATCATGCTCCACTTTATGGCAGCATATTATACTTTCACTGGCCATGCACAGACCAGACAACAAATAAAAATAACAATTGCAGACTACTGTGTTGTGTTTGTGTTGCTGAATCGACAAACCATCTTTCAGCAAATTAAGCATCTGTTGGACCTCTTCTGCAAACAGTGACGAAGCATTCAATATATACACCAGGGGATCAGCTCCTACAATAATTTTGCTAACTACAGGCCTGACATACATACTACAGCATTTTCAGTTCCTGAGTTTTTCCATGTAAACAGATTTTTTTTTCACTGTGTTTTTTTTGTGTTGTGTAAACTGGGCTTTGGGAGATCAAGACTTCAGAACTGGTTCACATTGGAAAAGTGGACCTCAAACATCAAGGTTCACCCATAGGCTGTTATTCCCAACAGGCGTACAGAGGGCTGACCAATCAGAGAGAAGGGGGTTATCTAGAATGTGGAGCCTTAAAGAGACAGCATCTAGAATGTTGCGATTTTTTCACTAGAACGGTTTTCTGGTGAAACGCAAAAGTTTTGTTGCGTTTCAGCCTCCCGTTTACATGGACATAGCGTTTTCACACAAAACACAAACTTTTGAAAATGCATTCCAGAGCGCAAAGTTTTGAAAAAGCTGTTTTCACTGTCTCAATGCAAACATCAAGTCGGGGTGTCCCTGGGAACACTGATGACATGTTCAGCTCTGCGCAGTAAGCCTCCACTGTGCCAGGCACGCAAGAAAATGCAACAACAGTGACGTACTGTTTTGTTCTTCTTCTGTTGAATCTACTGACTGCTTTCTACCAAAACATGCATTTATTGCACCATTTCTGCAATTAGAGAGGAAGTTTTTAATATAAACTCCAGATGACCACCTCACCTCTTCTTCAGCCTCTATACTGTTGTCTTGAATATGGTGCCTACAGTCATATCGCCATCTACAGGACTGACATGCGTACCTTTTAAACCACAGACGTACTTACTTTTGTAAGTCCAACCTTACTTTACTGAACACGAGACTTTCCGTACCATAAGTTTAATAGACAGGATCACCCTCAAATAAGCATCCACAGACACTTTGTTCTTAGCCATTGAAAATCCCTAAGCGTTTCCGTGTAGATTCAGATTTCTTTCATTGCGTTCTCGCTGTGAAATGTTGACGTGTAAACGAGGCCTTAGTGGTTCTCCAAAACACAAATGTAGGAAAAATAAACATTTAACTATAAATCATGTTAAGTTACTACTGGGGTACCCTCTAAATCCACTAACCCCTCTCAGAGTTTTTTTGAAACTGTTCAGAGAATTCATGTGATCAGTACTGAAGGTTTCTCTTTTTAACAACTCAGCTATCTTCTTTATAATAGACAGTCATATGTAAAGTATTTGCACAGCAAATGTGATGAAATATAGGATTGTTTGAAACAAGTTGTTGAGTAACAATATTGAAATGTTAAAATTAATTTTCCTTTGGAAAAATAAGTGAAAATGATCATATTTCCTTTTAACTCAATACCAAAGAAAATGGTTGTTCATAAATTGTCAAATAAGAGTGAAAAATCTATTATCCTGCCATGGTAAGTATTCCATCTTGATTGGCTGGAACCAATAACAACAGCCAGAACGAAGCCACGTGTCACACACTCTAAAGGATCTGACCACTTCACCTCTGTCTATTGACACTGTGGCCACATTGATACCTTACGTCTCAGGTTGATCTTGAGAATCTAATTATACTGAAAGCTACTGCACACAGATGTAAGAGCACTGAACTCTGCCAGCAATATGTGCCTCATACATAACCACACATGGATGCATAACCACATACCGACAAGTTTAACACTGATGCAGGTTGAGTGTGTAAGAACAAAGGTGTCGTGACTAGATGAACCTCATAAAGAAGCAGTTACAGGATCAAAGTGGGAAAAACCTGCTTTATGCTTTGCTCCTTATAAATAACTGAAATATAGTGACCTGTCCTTCTATGCAACTTGCGCAACGGAGGTTAATAGTGCACAGGAAATTATGCAACTAAATCTGAACATAGTGTTAGAGTTGGAGCTGATAGATGCTGATCGGTTGTTGTAATTTCAGGAGAACACGCTGTGCTTGCATGTTGATGAGCTGTTAGATTTTTTGGGTGATGTGCATTAAGGTGAAGCAAACAGGCATCAAACATAAATACAAAAGTATAAACCAGGCTCATGACGCTTCTGATGGGAGACACTGGGGGCAAGCTTCTGTAGTTAACTAGACGATGGCAGCAGAAGAAGTTGGTCACTAAAAAGTAACTTACCACGCTCAAAAATGGAAATGGCAAACAATAGCAATGGTCATAAAAGTTTTAACTCTGTAACACCTCAAGTGTCTGTGACTACAAATTTGCACAAGCACAGTTTAATGGTACATTTTTTCTAAACAGTAAGCACGATTAAAAAAAAATTCCAATGCTTTCAGAAAACTGAGGAGTTTCTCTTTCAGCCAATATGTGTTTATCACAGTAGTTTCACTTAGGCATTTAAGGAAGCACTTCAGTAAACGCAGACCATGGAGCGGATGTATGAAAGGGAAGCAGAGAGAAAACAACAGTTTTCCCGAAAATGCCAAAAAGAAGATTCCCCTGGATTATAAAGCCTCCCCTGAAGTTTTTGCATGATTCTGAGGCAAAAAGAGCATCTGAAGGAGCAACTTCACGTAAGAAAAGGTAACACTAGATGCAGTTACCTTTCTAGAACAGAGTACTGTGCTGTGGTTGGACTGTATACATGTATATGAATGCAAAGCACAGCTAAAAAAAAGCTTTTGTATTCTTTTGTGCTTTTTTAAAAAAGAGTTTCAAGTGGTATTTAACTGTGTGAGCATGATTTGAGGCTTATGTTTGTGCTTACCTTTGTAAATAAAAAAAAATCATGCCTGTACAGTACATGACAGTGTGCATGACCAGCTGAATATCTTTCTCCTCTACTTTCAGATTCAGTTTTTGTGTCTTGATGAGGAGAGGATGTCCCTAAGTTACTTGTGTGCGAGGAGGGGGAGAGACTGTGAGATGCTGGAGGTTCTGGTGATGCTGTCAGAGACCTCCTTTTAAAAGAAAAAAGAGAAAAAGACTCATATATGTCATGGTACATATCTTTGTGGATGTTCAAAGTCTCAGTTCATCCTGTTTTTTTATGACTAAATCTCTAAAATCCAATCTCGAGTTTGTAAGTTGTAAGTTTGTTTCTAACTTCCAACCTGTTTCTTTGTTTTCATAATGCTTTTGATCAGAGGCGAATACTTTTGAATGCTTCATCTGCTCAAAGTGAAACTTTTGCTTTGTTTTCATGGTGTTAAACAACAACACAGACAGAAATAACCATGTCCTGGAGTTCTTCTAAATCTGGCCCTACCTGAGCAAACTGTATCTGACCTGTAACACAATGCTCTGACCTGCAGCCTGCTTCTTCTAATTTAGACTCCAACTGTTCTAAATCTGTCCCTGAACCTGTAAATACCTCCCACGTGGACAAGTTTATTCAGGAGTAGCCTGCATCTAATACTCAAGCCTTGAGGTTACACACACACACACACACACACACACACACACACACACACACACACACACACACATAGGCACAAACACATCAATACCCAGGAGGGACCTGGATCAGTAAACAAAGCTGACCTGTATCGACTCCCTCACAAGGATATTTTTAACAGGTAAACTCTCAGGTCAATCCCACCTGGGTGTCACGTCTAATCCCCACCCACCTGTGATTCTTTCAGCCTGCTGCTCCGTCACAGAGTCAAAGACAGAAACTACATGCACCAATGATCACGTCTGTAGTTGTGAAAATTTTTAAGCCAAAGACATCAATAAAATTTTCCCAAACTCTTAAGTCGTAAATAAAGTCTCAAAAATTTTCTCAACCACAGATTTTCCTGCATCAACTGAAGAGAATAAGGAGCCAACAGGAGCTCACAGCAGTAATCAATACTGTTGAGGCCTATGTGTGTGATGGGGGAGGGTCAAGAGGCACCCAGAGTGGAACCAGAAGTCACTGCACCATGATGATCTCCAATTGGATACTGCTGCTTGATCTCCAGCCAATCAGTGTTGCTTTGGCGGGTTCAGAGGGTTTATGAGAGTTCATGTGGGGACGTTGGTGGGAAAGGGTCTCCTCTGCTGAACCATACGTAGCTCTGCTTGGCAACATTACAAGGCTAACATGTCCTGCTGCTGCCAGCGCACACAGCTGAAAAAAAGACCACCAGACAGAAAGAAGGGGGGGGGGGTGCTTGATTGATGCTGAAGGGGGATAGATAGTATCAGGTTCTTTCTGTAAATCACGTTGATCATCTACTCTTTCCATAAAACATCTGAGTAGATGGTTCCAAAGTCAGTTGACAATGATCAGTTAACTTTTTCAAATCTAAAGCTATTTATCCAAAAGACTATAAACTCTTTGTTTGATTATCTTTAATCTTTAATATGTTGTCTTACAAAATAAATAAAAGTTTAAAAAAAGGAAAAAAACAAAAACAAACAAACATTGGATGTCAATAGGGTTGAGCTGCCTGACTTTTTAGAACCGAATCACCAAAAAAGAAATAATTCATCAGTAAAAAATATTCCCACCTGTAGCTTCTATTGAGAATTTAAATGTTTTGACGTGGCTCCAATAAATAAAACAAGTTTCAAATGTCATTTTAGGAAGAATCCATAAAAGGTTTGATAGTTTAGGCGTATTTTTTCACATCGTGTCTCATCTTCAACCCTTTATAGCCAAACGTATCATATTTGACACATGATTTCAAAGACCTCTATCCCATTATGATAAATCGTTTCTTTACAAACCTGTTAAAAATATATTCTACCACCTCAAGGATTGTCATGTCACTATACTTGGCTGAAGTTGTATTTTGGCTCTTTTCTTTTCAAAAATGTCTGCTCTCATAAAATCATCCACTGGTGTATTTTCAGGAGAATTATTGCTTGATTTTCAAGGGGTTGCAGTAAGAATAACATCAAAACACTTACATTTCCTTTTACAATAAGTATTTTCGGCATTAAATGAATGCATATTTACTATAAAATTTTAATAAAATAGTTAGCAAAACTGCCCAGTGTGTCAAATGTGATAGACCAGCTCTGAAGCAGTCAGCCTCAGTTTGAAACTGTAGCCCCTTTCTCACATTTCCCTCCCAACTCTCACCCTGTTTCCTGCTTTCTCCACTGTCCTGCCCTTGCAGATAAAGACATACAGAGCCAAAAAGTAACGTAAAATATGTTTAACAATGCAAAGATATAAGACACTTCCAGTCATGTGCACTTGATTCAATGAATAAGTCATCATCATCTGAAGCTGCAGCCGAGGTAAACACAGCAGCTCAGAAATAACATATGATCTGCTTTTTGGATTACATTCATTAAATCATTTCTAAGTAATACTCTTTTAACTAACAATTTTCCAAATGTCAACTGGTGACAACTTGACATAAATCTGTGTTTATCTGTTTGAATTTGGACTAGGGCTGAACGATTTATCGTTTTCAAATCGAAAATCGCAATTTCAGACATCGTGATCATGTGATTGCCAAAGCTGTGATTTTTTCCTGCTAGTGACTGACCCAGGATCTGTTGTGTCAGCTGTTTCACACACACCTGTCTCGAATGTGAGACTGTTGGGAAAAAATCCTTTTTTCTTTGGGATTGTTGTTTATTTTAATTTATTAAACTTGACACAATTTAGGATATTTTTGCACTACATCAAATTTTAAAAATTTAAAATCTTGGGCCCCCTTTAAACCAGACAGTGAAGAAAGCCGGTGACAACATTATGTAAACTGTTTTGTTTTGTCCACACAGGTGCTTCCTGACCCCCGAGCTGGCTCTTTAAAATACAAACAGGTTCCAATAACCAGCAAAGTCAAATGCACCGAGAGAAACAACTCCTTTGCATTTTTATGACATTAGGGTTAAAAAAAAGTGTTTTCATGTCCAAAAACAGAGGCAGGTTGTTTATGTCAGAGCTTCACCTCTCTGAGGCTACGAGTCATCCTCAAAAACACATGCTGTTATTTATTGATGGACAAACACACACACACACACACACACCCACTGGCACAGATGTTACTGACCGACGACTGAATTCAAACCAGAAAAACACCATGAACAAGCGTAAACACACACACACACAGCACTGTAATGAATATGGGACACACATGGGATGATAATTAAGAGTAAAGATGAGCATGAGGTGCAGCCATGGATTAAAGTCAACAAATGAGCGTCAACAATAGCAGGTGTATCTACAGGCTACATAACAAACACACACACACACCACACAAACACGCTCTCTCATTCGCTTTCACTCTCTCTCTCTCTCTCACACACACACAAAAACTGAGGTCTCTAGGAATCCTTAAGTCAATATATGGTTAACTGGTCCATCAAGAAGACAACTTGTGCACAAACAGCCTAAAAAGTTTAAACCACAAAGAAATTTGAATGATCATCATTTCCACAGTAGCACAGTAAGAGTTACTAAATACATACTGTTATCTGTATTTGTCTCGCTTAGGAGGCCAAAGATGGATCAATCAATGCATGAAAAACATTTCAGCTCAAGTAGTCTATTTTTTATTAGGGCTGGGAAATTGCTTGCAAATAAGATTAAATAGCAATATGTCTTGTTGCAGCATTCTAACAGCAGACAGTGCAATATTTCTACAGCCTGAAATGTGTCAAAATATCAGATACAGTTTTTGCAGAAAATGTTTTCTCTTCTACACCAGAGTTACTCAACCTTGCTCAACCAATATGAACTGTTAAAAAAATACCTTTACAAAAGAAACAATCTAAGGGGTAAAAAGAGGCAACAACGGTGAAAAAATTTAGTTTGAGGTAGTAAAACCTGACGAAGAAAGCAACAAAAATTGGCATTTAAATCAGGATAAAACGTAAAAGTATTCAAAAAGCAGCAAATATGGTCCAAGAGTGGCAAAAAAAGAGTGAAAAGTGACCAAAACGGCCAAAAAGCAACAAAAAGTATCAAGAAAAATGGTAAAAAAAGGGACAAAAAAAACTGTGAAAATTGGTTAAAAAAAAGGGCAAGTCGACAAAAATGGCAAGAAAGTTTGGATTACACTTGAAAAATAGTCACTTTGTTGCAAAAACAAAATGGTCCAAAAGTGGCAAAAAAGAAGTGAAGAGTGCTTAAAAGTGCCAAAAAGCAGCAAAAGTTAGCATGAAAATTTTGAGGGAAGCATTAAAATATTCAGAAAGTTGCATAAAATTGAAAAAAGTGAGGAAAAAACAGTGAAAAATGGTTTTAAAAAATCCGCCAAAGTCAACAAAAATGGCAAGAGTTGGGATTAAACTTGGAAAATAGTGAGAAAGAATCAAAAAATGATCCAAAAGTGGTAAAAAAGAAGTGAAAAGTGGCCACAATGGACAAACAGCAGTAACAGTAGGAGTCATAGTAGGCTGTAGTTGTTGTGATGTAATTAACAGTTTCTGTCTTTCAATGTGTTTATTTAAAAACATATAAGATGGGAACGTTGAAATAATGGCAAAAAAAATCAACATTGCAGAATAGGAACTAATAGTTGCAATTGGATTAGTTTTGTAAATCGTTCAGCTCTATTTTCTAGGACAAAAAGCAGGAGAAACTTTGTTCAAACAAGTGTCTTTCACTTTCCCAAGTATATTCTTCTCAAATCAATAACTGCTAAACAATGAGGGATTCAATTTTCTAATCTGTGAACACTCAGTGTTTTCTAATGAGAGAATTTCCTCTTCTCCCGACTGTAGAGACATCAGAGGCATCAGTTAGGCCTCAGAGAAACAGTGACATCTATTAGTAAAAATTGTCTGACAGACTAGTAATGAAATAATCATCCGTTGCACTAAATGAAGCTTAAGTGGTGTTTTTGGTCTCTTATTTCATTAACAGAGTGGTTTGAATTTGTCACACACAGCTGGGGCAAAACTACCTGAGACTGAACTTCAACATCAACCTGGATTAAACAGACATGAGACAAATGCTGAACATGGACTTATAAAAACAGAGCCCCCACATTCTCCAGTCTCTTCTCTATCTCTCAAATGAATTTACAAGCAAACAGATCAAAGACGGATCAGAGAAATATACATTTCCCTCTGCGCCCGGGGATCTAGCTCCATCAATCTAACAAACCCAAACAGCTTGTACTCATCAATAAAAGCCTTGTCTCTGAAGGAAGAATTATGAGAGAGAATGGAAGAAAAAGCCAATGTTAAATCATTAAAAGTTTAGACACCTCCTACAGGATAAGGCCCCAAAGGAGAGTTTCTTTTTCCAATACAGCAGCAGCATTTTTGATTCTTTCCATTAAAGGAAAAACAGACCTGAGAGAAAAAAACAACAATACACAGTCATTACTTTACTATCTGCCCACACTGAGGCTGACGGTGTAACTCATCCGTGCCTGTGTAACACCAGATCTTATAAATATCTTTATTTACTTCACTGCAACTCACAGAAGGAAAGAAGTGACAACACCTGGAACACACTACAACCAGTTCTGCTTTTAGAAAGTTACACAAAGATAGGTTGAGCCACTTTCCATGATTTAACAGGTTATGTAAAATTATTTACTACAGGTGCATTTTTAGTTAATGGAAATCATAATGGTTGGTCTCCATGTTATTCCAAAGTAAATATCTTTTCTTAAAAAATGAAAATTTCACTCTGCATACTGCAAAAGGTCGTTAAGGGCAAAATCATTACAACAATTGTGATGCGCTCATAGGAAATGCATTTCGCATCTGTTACAAAAACATGACTCACTTCCACCAGGGTCATATTCATTTGCAGAGAGCAGATTGAGGGGGATGTCAGGAATGGAAAAAACAAAGATTTTCAGAATAAAATACTTCATATTTATATCATCAATTACACACCACATGACATTACGTATTATTTCGCTTCATGTTACTGACTGAAGAAAGATCAGAGATGTGAGGAAAACACTTTTCAGCTTTCTGAGACAAAAATGATGGGCAGAATCTAAAAGTGAGGACATGATGTTGCACATTCTTGTACAGTAGGTGGTGGTATACACCTGAAAGTTTGTTGGCGATCTGCCATTAAATGACAGAAAAAGAAGAGTCTGAAAACAACGTTTCTTTTCTCCTCTGGTTGGAAAACATCTGCCTGTTAGTATTTGGACATTTAGAGTTCTCTGTGTTGTCCTAAAAGAGGAATCATGACATGTTTCTGTGATGAAAGTTAGAATTCTGTTTCGAAACTGAAGTTATATCGATGTATGCTAACAGCTAGCATGTCAATGGGATTTCCCATATCTTGCTAGCATCGAGCAAACACTTTGTTTACTATATTGTTTTTGGTTCAATAATGTATCAAATGTGAATCTTTTGTGAGACAGTAATTTATGTTTCTTTGTGTGTTCAGTTTCTTAAGTTTAACTTCAAGCAGAAAATCCTGAATCAGAGTTTTCTTGAGAAACTGTTATCTAGCTGCTAAGTGAAGCTAACTGGGGCAGAACAGAGGACGTAAGGCCCGCTGAGGTGTAAAGTAAAGAATCCATATAGTTAAGCAAAAAGGCTAACAATATCAATGGATTGAACCATTTTTATCGGATCCTAACAGGAACCGGTTCTCAATACCCATCCCCACTGGTGATGACCTTGCCTCGACCTCTAACTGCTGGTCCACTGTGAAGCCCAAGAGTAAACATGTCAAAACAACATTCATGTGAGGAAGGGAAAAATGGGAAAGCCTCTCAGCTGGTGGGAGTGGAAAAAACTGCAGTTCCTTAATTGTCCACATGAGGCTGACTGGTAACAGAACCACAAAAACACAAATTCAGAAAAACAAAACTTTACAGTAAGAGTAAACATGTTAAAGAAAATGACTTCAGTCCAAAGAGGTCATTTTACAGCACATGCTGTAAAGAGAGTGACTTTTCTTTTACTCAGCATCTAAACGACATTAAGACGATAAGTTTGCCCAATCACAGCACAGCTCTCCTCACTGGCTGACTAGCCCCTGCAGCTCTGCATGAGGAGGTTCAAAACTCATCTCTTCACCTCACACTACATTAACAGAGCCTCGGTTGAGATGAACGGTGCCAGTATGGCTTCCATGACAAATGGCTTCAAAACTCCACATCAAAAACAGATGGGTGACATCACAGACACTATGTCCTGATATTACACCGTTTATGGTGTTTGCGGGCAACAGACAGAAGACAGAGCCAAACCACAATGGAGCAGACGAGTATTTTAAGCAGCTCCAGTGAAAATATGGTGCAAAGGAGTTACCAGAGTAAACTCAATGTCAAAAGTTGCTCACAGTGCCTTTGAGCAGTTTGAGTTTCACAAGTCAGAAACTCAACCACTTCAGTTAACCTCCCTATTGTGTTGTTCATAGTTAATATGTAATATTTTGAGCTTCTGTGGTTTCAAGTAGAAGTCCAACCGCTCTGTTCCCTTTCCCTACACTGCAGCTCAGTTAAAAAACCTGCCTCTAACTCACGACATCGAACTATTACAACATTTGCTCTTTAGACTATGAAAGAGGAGATTGATTCCCCTTATTTACATTGAAGAAGTTGTGGTTTCTGGTTCTGCATTTAATCCTCTCATGTATGCAGAGGTTTCTCCATTATTTATCATCTGAATGTCACTGCTGGGTACAGTCGGTCAAGAATATGAATTCAATCCCTGACCTTTCAGTTGTAAGACCATTGCTCTGGCAACTGAGCCTCCTGCTGCTGACATGGCTTTCATCTCTACATCCAACTTTCCCTCTATCTATTAATTCCAGCTCTGGTTTCAGGCCCATCCATGGCAAAGGGCAGCTATAGACTTCTGAGCACGCCGGTAAAATTTCTGCTCCAATAGAAAATGTAAAAGTCTTGGATAAGCAAAGCAAGTAAATTAGGCACTCTAAGGTTTGTCTGCTCCCTACATGTTGTCTCAAATAATTACTAAAACATGAGCAGCAATGGAGGTCGGTGTCTAAGTCGCCCTACATTCCTCTACACACCCTCTCTCTTTCTGCTTGAGTGGTTCAAACACATGAGGAGTGTGGGTAAAACTAGATCTCTACTTCTATCTCCACCCCCTGCTGTGAGGCTTCACTCTGTCCCTGAGTGTGAACAGGAGAGGTCAGGAAGGGCACGGTCTCACTGGTCATTTGAACCATGCTGTACTCAAGCCTGAGTGCCGACACACGCATGGCTAGGGCTGCGCGGTATACACGGTATGACGGATCAGTTCAGAACAACAGAATGAAAGACTTCGATCCAGTGCAAGTTTTTACTTTAAGATCACTGATTCGTTCATTTCATTGTCAATTCAAAAAGGGATTAAGCCTCAGACAGACCATCCAATTATCATGCAGAAGCCGAGCGTCTGGGCCCGCCCACTGCCCCATAGACCCCAGAGACGCTGAGTGTCCGTCTGTGTAAAATGCTGGGGAGCTGCGGGGATGAGGGAGATGGAAGTCATGTCTGTTTCCAGCGATAAGTCGCTAATTCTGAGTAAAAAATGAACGCGTTTACACAATTAGTCAGTGAAATCAAATATACACACACCGGTACATAGTTCTCTTTTTTTCCATTTTAGGGGAAGTTGAGCTTCCTTTGCAGTCTCAGAGTAATCGCTGCTGGACTGTTTGTAGCCTGTTTACTGATGACATAGGGGGGTGTAGTGAGTCTCCGCAGATCTCTTTTTTTAAATCAACTTAGCTTTGATAAGAGACTACAAAACCCATTCAGAAACACTTCCATTATAAATTTTGCACCACAACATTTATACCGTGATATACACTGTTACTGTGAAAGGATTCAGTTTATACTGTGATATGAATTTTGGGTCCTACCGCCCAGCCCTACGCATGGCCCGCCTACATTATGGCCCTTTTCCACTGACTCGCCTTGGCCCTACTCTACTCGGCTCTACTCGACTCTACCCGGTTTGTGTTGAATTTCCACTAGCGCGGTACTACGCGGCAGACGCCAGTTTTTAGTACCTACTCTACCCGGGTTCCAAGCGAGTAAAGCCGATACTAAAACGTGACGTCGACGGACTGCCGGTCACTCATTGGTCAGAGAATGTCCTCACGGAAGCTTAAGACTCTGTAGAATCACTTACAAGAGGTTTTTAATGACATTTAAACCCGACGGCACAGAACCAGACTGAATGAAGACAAAATACCACCTTAAAATGCACCTTCATGATTCCTAAATAAGTTAAAAGTCCTTTTTAAACGAAAAAGAAGTTAACAGCAAAGATAGTTCGGTTTAAAGAGTCTTTTCGATTAAATCAAAGTTGGTCGGTGCAGGAGCGATCTGTCTGCCACGAGAGTCTTTAAGCACCAATCAGTCCATTAATCCACAGGGAACCAAAAAGGAAAACCAGTTCAAAGAAGAATTATTGATCAATAAAAAATCTCCGGTATACCAGGCCCAAAAATCAAAAATTAAAGCGATCTCACTGGATCTAGTGAAGAATTAATGTCGTTAAGCAGCGCCTTCGTTTCCCTCCGCGTGCAGCAGCACAAGGCTGTTGTTTACCTCTGCTCCTGTGTCATGCCGCCCGACATTGAGCCGCTGTATTACTTTAGTGAAATCTTTTGAAAGCTTTGTTTTTTCCTTTAAAGACCACGGTGGCACATATGTTAGTACAAAATTATGTTTGTGTCGCGTTATAGATGACATGCACGCACTTCTGCGCAGCACTTTAGCGCAGCTGCTATAAAATCCACGCCCACCGTGAGTCTGGAGCCGGGCTAGTGGAAAAGCTAACCAAACCGAGTAGAGCCGAGTAGAGTAGAGTAGAGTAGAGCCGAGCCGAGTAGAGTAGGGCTGGAATTGTATAGTGGAAAAGCGCCATTAGTGTGAAGCGTCTATTTACAAGACGCAGTCCCATCAGAGTCAGCACAAAGGAACACAGAGAACATGGCTATAACTTAAGTTAATTTTTGGCTTAGTAGTTTCGCACCAACACAACCTTCTCACACCCCCACCACTGATTCAAATGATAGTCATGAGGTGAGGTTGTGGGTATCATCGGTCACGAACTATGCATCTCATCCTCCCTGCATCCACGTGCTCTTGCATGGAGTGTACCACGCTGAAACACACCTCTCTGAAGTGTGCTAAAGCAGAGAAGTGTATCGTGACTGAGCAGGTTTTACTTGTGGTCACACTGGCCAAACAAACATGACTTTAGGGGTGAAGCTTGCTTAAACACAAAATAATTGGTCAGTGTCACTGTGTCCTACGACTGCATAGCCCAACATCTATCTCACCCCCCACTGTTTTCACAAGGACTGGTCGGGCAAACAGTGCTCTTTGCCCTCCCCCGCTGTTTACGTATACACAGTCAAAGAGACCAACACCAGTCAAAGTGCCTTTTCATCAGCATCCATGGTGCTGCTCCATTTCTGTTGAGCAGTTTATGATTCAGGTAACCCACTCCATTCATTTGACTTTGCATGTAGAGACCAAAATGTTGCATACACATAAGTTCATAAGAGTCCAGTCCATCCAAGCAGACCTCAACTGTAGACATGTCAAAACATCCAAATAAACAGGCCAGAACTGTCAGCAAGGTAAGACTGAACACCTGATTCTAAGTTTGCAAACTAAAAAGAAACTTTCCAACTAACCTATTCCTAGTGCTGAAAAGCTCATTCGAAATTTTGGATTATGATCAGGAATATGTCTACAGATGAGACTTTTTCGATATCACTTAGAAAATCCTCATAGTCCCTTTAAATGTTGTTTGAAAAGTGAGCAGCAGTCTGCCAACATCTGTTTTATGAAAAACTTCTCGAAAGAAAACATATTTCAATGACTAAATAATAATGCAGAAAGAGCAGATTACCAAAGTATGAGATTTTTAAAAAATACTCAAGTATGCACACACACACATAATGAGAAATGACAGCTTTGCCTTTGACTTTGGAGTTTGCACAATGAAAACATTATAAAATGTGGCAGACTGTTATAAATCTCAAAACTAAACACATATGTCCCCTGAGCAACTCCAACAACTCAAACTCAAAACTTTTAGTCCAGACAGTCTGCTGTAAGAAACCAGAACAGGGAGATCGAAGAAGCAAAACCTGACATATTTTCTCCACAAGACTCAGAAGTGTTGAGATGCTAAAGAAGAGACAGCTATGATTAAACCTTTCGCAATGTCCAAAGCAGAATCTACACTTAATGCATCATTCTTTTTTCTAAAGCTGTTAGAAAGATCACACAGTAAAGAATCCATCATTTGGAGTTATGTCTGACTAGAATGGTTTGCTGTAAATCTGATCCTAAGTTATGTTTAAAGAAAACTCCCTGAATCAACACTGATAACATTGTGCCAGATAATCAGACTGTTAGAACATAATCTTTCACAGGTGGTTCTGCATGGTATGCACAGTATGTGACTGAAACACAATGCCTGACCAGAGTTACGAAACCCCCTCTAGCTTAAATCTCAATGAAGTCAGTGCATATTCTTTTAGATCGTCAGTTAGAAACATACAGTGTTTGCTTTTCATTTATCAAAACTGATGACTGGTTTTGCAAAAGTGAGAAAAATCATAATCTCCAGTGGTAAATATGTACATTCCTTAAAATCTAAAAACATCTTCTGCCTCCTATTTTTAACACTAAGTCTTACAGAGACAAACCCATAATGAGGCAACACCCACAGCAACCTCAACTGACCAGAATGAACTGCAACAGGAAGGCGTGTTGGGTATTGATTCTCTCACTTTCCCACTTTTCTCCTCTGCTCTCAGTATCTCTCTCTGTCGCTCTCATACATTCACCAAGCCTAGAATCTTCTCTGAGGCTCTCTGTGAAGAGAATAGAATCTGAGAAGTTGAGCAAGTTATCGAAGTACAAACAGCATTAATGACAGGAAGCAGCATTGAAACAATTCAAAAGTTATAACAAAAATCCCTCAAGCTACTGAATGCAGATCTTTGCAGAATGAATAATAAAAACATGTGTGGCTCCTTGGTAGAGCCACACAAGCCACAAAAATATGGAAATAAAAACACAGAGAGAGAAACAAAGAATCATTAATGTGGCTCAACAGGATTAGGGGTTAGAAGAAAGAGGGTGCAAAGCTTGGCAAAATATAGACAAAGAAAAACAAACCATGAGAAGTCATTACATCTGTCCAAATAATGGCAAATATGGCCTGCTGCAATATTCTAATCACATACAGTGTAATATTTCTTTAACCTGACAAGTCAGAGTACCAGGTATTTTTCCTTTTTTTCTCCAGTAGATGTTTTATGTTGTACACCAGTGTAACTCAACCCTGCTCAACCAAAAGCCAAATTGTTGAAAACTACCTCTGCAAGAGCAACAATCTCAGTGGTGAAAAGTGGCATCAACAACAAGACGTAGCAATAAAAATAAGTGTAAGGTGGCAGAAAAGGTCAAATAGCAGCACAAAAATTGGGAGAGGATTGGGAAAACAGTCACAAATTAGCAAAATTTTAAAAAGACCTGACATTTCTGTTTAACATATGGGTTTTTTTTATTGAACTTATAATTTTCTAATTATCTGAGACACTGACTCAACATTTCAAGAAAAAGAGGCATGAAAATTTACAATATGTATAGTAAGTCTATATAATATCTTGGTTTCACTTTCTGAACTAAGCGACCAAAAATACTTACATTTTTCATGATATGCTCTTGCTTTAGATGTACCTGTAGATATCTCCATTTTTTTTTCTTTTTTATTAAACAAAAATCCTGCTTTTCTCCCTCCTGTATGTGTTTTTCTTATTCAAAATATAAATATTAATTACAGAGTATTATTCCTTTCTATATAGCAATTGATATCAATGACACATAAAATGAGGAACCTACAAACCTATGGCAGACTAACATTGTGAGTAAAATCCCTTTGAAGCTTTGCATGTGAACGCAATGACCAATCAGCAGAGTGCCATTTTTAAAAATCATTTTCAGAAACTCTGAGTCAGAAACTAGAGCTCTTGAGCATTGACTTGTCGAGCAGTTCAGTCTCTTTAACACTCACTCAATCAAAAATGCCTTATTTAGTCACATTGTCAGTTAGTTACCAACACCCGCCAACCAGTTGCAACTTTCATAACCAATCCCATGAACCTAATATGACCATATCAAGTGTTTTTTTCTTCCGAAATTGACTGATTTTGGTGGGGGGGCTTCTCCGGTAACATATAGGCTGGCTCAAGGTAGAGTAGCGGTGGGCGTATTGATTCTGTGGATCGATTACTCTTATGAAATATCGATACCATGTGATAAATGTGAGATAAAAGAGCATGTGTCACCTTTGATTCTAATAACTTGCTCTGAAGTTTTGTACCGACAACCGCACAGCAGCATGAGATTGAACTGGTCCATCCGTGTCATGTGACCAGGACCGGGGTGGCGACACTACAGTCTGCCACTGCGCACATCTGAGATGAAGCGTGGCGCATACTTACTTTTCAAGCATGAATAAAACCATTGCAAAGAATTTTGTGCTGTAATGTTTATTTAATTTTTAGATTTTTATTTACTTAATTTGACATGCTTTGTTTCATCATTTATTATTTGTTTTGACATTTTTATTCAATTTATATTATGTTAATTATTATTGCGCTTAACTTCTATACTTTGATAAATATTTGCGCTATTTATGTGTTTTTCCTGAATTAACTCATTGTTTAAAAAAAGCCAGTAATGTGTGTTGCATATTAGAGTTGTTAAATGAACTGTATTTGTCATGGGAGTTTTCTTCTAATTCATTTTATTCTTTTAAAAAAATCACTGAAAGCATCAATATATCAGTATTGGGTATCGAATAATTACGCCAAACAAGTAATCAGTATCATATTGAACAATATCAAACATATTGAACAATATCGAACAACATATTGAACAATATCGAACCCCACCCATCCCGCACATGCTCTGTTTGTCCCTCTCCCCTCAGGCAGGAGGCTGCGGAGCTTCAAGAGCAGGACTACCAGACTGAGGAACAGCTTCTTTCCTGAAGCTGTGAGACTGTTGAACTCTGGTGGTCCCCTTTAGTGCCCCCCCGACAAATGAACACTGCAATTTTTGCACAGTTATTTTTTTAATTCTGTCTATTTGTTAAAAAGGATAGTTGATTGTGTTCTTCTTTTATTCTCTTTTATTGTATATTTGTATATATATATTATTCTCATTTCTATGATTGGGCTTGCTCCAGGACCAGGGTAACCTAATTTCGTCCCACCCATGTTTTACATGGGTTGTATGACAATAAAACTCCTTGAATCCTTGAATAAAGGCGTGTGTAGACTGTATGCTTCATGCAATTCAACTTTTCTACAGTTTGATGAATAAAACCTCTGTGATTCCAGGTAATCTCACAACTAGTAAGCACTTTGAAGAAGTGATGAGTCAGCTGGATGCTTCAGAGGTGTTATGTAGAACCCTGAGCCCTGAAGATGCTCAGTCTGTTATTCAACCTCTGAACTCCTCCACTCTAACACCATGACTTCATCCAACTGCTCCGTTTGAACTTACAACAACTTTGGGGGTTGAAGTGGACTTTGAATGTTACTGACCATGACAAATTTATGGAAATATAAGGCAACTGTCTTGACATTTAAGCACTAATTTACATAGATACATAACTCTTTACATAAGCCACTCTGGTTGCCCCCATAGCCTAACTGCTTGTTAGATAACAGGCACATATCTGAGGAGCTGCTTGTGTTCACCGGGGCTCTTTAACCCACAGATGTGTCACTGAGTTTGCTGCCCGGGTGTCCCGCTGCTTCCACCGGAGCCGCGGTCACGGCTTGTACCGAGCAGAGCTTGTTGTGAGAAAGGAAAAACCGCGTGCTTGTTTCATAACACGGAAGGAGGCTGCAACAGCACTGCAGACTCAAGGAAGCACAGGAGCACAAGTGCAGCATGCTCCTCTATTGTCTGGAGCCTAATTGACGCTCAGCATTTCAGACTTAAGAGAGAGAGAGAGAAAAAAAACCAGAGAGAAAACATTTTAAAGCAGAAATTAAAGCCGCTGCTTTTTTTCTCACCTTCTGTCCCCGTTTGTGCGGTGAGTCTGTCCAGGTAAAAAGCTTTTATTTCGGGAGTGGTAATGAGATGCTGTTAAGGCTTGGCCGCTTTCACTCATTCATCTGTATTCTTGCTAAAAGAGGAGGGCCGGTGCTCTGAGTCCCTGCACGCGCCCCGCACAGAAAAGGCATTACGAAAGTTCCGGAAGTGCACGAGCATCCGAACTGTTGGGGGTTACCGGGAGTACAAAGAGAGAGCACACCAATACCAGGACTTCTCATCACACTCTGCTTCAGACCACCCACTGCTGGCAATTTTCCTGTCTATGTACGATTTATTTTTAAATAACTGTATAAGATATTTTTAAATAAATGCGTAAATAGTACCCAGTTTGGTGAGTCATTTATTTCTTTTCTACTACTTTTCTTTTACCCAGAGAAAGAAAGGAAGAAAAAAAACCCGCAAACCGTATCTCACTTTTTTGTCTTTAAAATGATTATTATAAACTTTATTTAGTTATTTATTTATTTGAGTCATTTCCTCATGTCCTATTTTGGCTGAAAGAACCAACTTTATTTATTTATTTATTCATCGACCCATGTTAAATCAAACTTTTAAGCAAAGAAGCAAAAATTTTGAGATTCGTCAAAACTTTGAAATCAAAAGCCGAAATTATGAATTATGAGAAAAAGAGTCAAAATCCTAAAACAACAAAGTCAACTAATGAGATAGCAAAAAAAAAAAAAAATTAGATAAAAAGTCAAAATTAGATTTTGTTTCTGTATTCTTATAAATTGTAGACAGTAATGACTTAGTTAACCTACTTATTGTTCTTGGTAAACGATTTATTTTTAAATAACTGTATAAGATATTTTTAAATAAATGTGTAAATAGTACCCAGTTTGGTGAGTCATTTATTTCTTTTCTACTCCTTTTCTTTTACCCCAGAGAAAGAAAGAAAGAAAAAAAAATGCAAACCGTATCTCACTTTTTTGTCTTTAAAATGATTATCAAAAAACTTTATTTATTTATTTATTTATTCATCGACCCATATTAAATCAAGCTTTTAAGCAAAGTAGCAAAAATTTTGAGATTCGTCAAAACTTTGAAATCAAAAGTCGAAATGATGAGAAAAAGGGTTAAAATCTTAAAACAACAAAGTCAACTCATGAGATAGCAAAAAAAAAAAAAAAAATAGATAAAAAGTCAAAATTAGATTTTGTTTCTGTATTCTTAGGAAAGTTTGTAGACAGTAATGACTTAGTTAACCTAATTATTGTTCTTGGTAAACGATTTATTTTCAGGCCATAAATAGATCTTCACTCAATATTATTTCCTTAAAAAGATTTGTTCAGAGATATAAAGTCTTAAAAGGTTATATGGTCAAAACCGACAATGATGGCAAAAAATATGAAAGGAAATGGGAGGTTCTCAAAGGTTTATTTTGAAAATGTTAACTAAACTGGTCTATATGTATACATTTTTGTTGTACCATGTGTAGTTTTGTGTGGGAGGTGAGGGTGAGTGGGGTGTATTTTGTGTTTATGTTGTCTTGTCTGTTTATTTAATAAAAAAAAAAAGAAAGGAAAAAAAAACAACTAAAATTCTGAGATAAACAGTCAAAATTATGAGAAAAAAGCTGAAATTATGAAGAGAAAAGGCCCAAATTTTGAGATAAAATGTCAAATCTCAAAACAACAAAGTCAACTAATGAGCTAGTCAAAAATTGAGTTAGAAAGTCAAAATGTTAAGATGAAAGTTGAATTTATGAGGATAAAAAAAGCCGAAATTATGATGGAAAAAAGCTGAAATTATGAGATAAAAAGTATTGAAATAACAAAGTCAACTGTTGAGATAGACGAAAACTGAGTTTAAAAAAAATCAAAATTTGGAGATGAAAGTGGAAATTACGAGAGGAAAAAAAGCCAAAATTATGAGGAAAAAAAAGTCAAAATGTTGAAATAACAAAGTCAACTAGTGAGATAGTCAAAAAGTTAGTTGGAAAAGTCTGAATCTCAAGATAATGAAGTCAACAAGTGAGATAAAGACAAATTTCTGATCAAGTCAAATCTGAGATAAGTTGAAATTTTGAGAAAAAAATTCAAAATATTCAGATGATAAAGTCTTTATTTTTGTCTGAATTACTAAGTAAAAATTGAGGGGAAAAAAGCCAAAGTTTTGAGAAAAAAAAGTCAAAAGGCAAAATTTTGTCTCTACATCTGCAAAGAACAACTTCAACAAATCTTTTAAAGTTTTTCACTGAAGGAAATGGGCTTCAACAGCAACATGAGCAATGAAAAAAAAAGAACAAGAAAAGAAAGGAAAAGAAAACTTAAATACATGCACACAGACTTGAAAACTTCTTATGACCTCTACTTTTTTATATGCTCACACTTTGAAACAGCGGAAATTACTTTGCTTTAATAATCAGTGCACTTGCTTTGTAGGAACGCTCACTGTCAGAGAGGGAAGCCTTTACTGTTATTGGAAAATTGTTCTGTAAAATGAATGCAGAAATATTAAAAGCAATCTTTTCTTATTCTGCCTTGAACCTTGGTATTTCCATCAAAGTTTTATAACTGAGATTTACAACTTGAATTGTCTGCATATAAAACAGTGTTGAAGTGGAGAGTAGTCATTTCAACTATATACAATTATTAATCACACAAATACAAGTGCCCTCATATAAACTTCCACCACACCTACACAGATTCCTACACACCCTGGGATTAGAAGAGAAAAGTTTATCCCAGGCAAACTCAGGTTGTTCAAGGTAAAGGCAGTACAATATGTACCTAAAGTGAGAGTGCCCAGAAGAATCTATCCCAATAATAATACAAAAAAACATGCAGAAGTGTGAAGGATACCAGCTCCCTTTGTACTCACCCACACAATCCTGAGAAATGTTCTGGCTAAAACAAAAGAAATGAGAACAAAGTTTCCCAAACAACTTGTTGAAACATTCTGCAGGTGTGATATATGAGCTTCTGAATGGAATGCTGATCAGACTTTGTAGCTCCAATGTCTGGGCGTGTGAAAACTATCCTGCAAGAACATTTCCCTGCCTCTTCTATCTCTATGGTGGTTTTCATTTTTAGGCACCTGGCACAACAAGCACATACAAATTAATTGCTGTATAACCATTTAATTTATGCTACCTGCTGCTGCCATTTAAAGCTGTTGTATCGCAGGATGAACTTGTGTAATAATGGTCAAGTTTACATGTCAGACAGGTCGACTAATGTTTAACACTGATTGTTATGCACAAGTGCAGCACCACATGATCATTTCTACCCACTTATTGGAATAAGAAAAATCACCTGAGCTGATAGCATAGTTATTTGACCTTTTCTGTGGCTGTTACAAGCTAATTATGTGAAGGTCACGATTGTTCACTGAAATATTTCTTGAAATGGATAAGTCAGGGTAAATTTTGGTGAGAGATAAAACTGTGCCATGCTTGGAGAAATGCATAAAATTTGGTTGGAAACGGTGTTATGAGGCAAAACTTGCTCATGATCAAATTTTTAAGACACCAATTAAATCAATGAGCTGTGACCAAATAGTTGGAGCGAAGTTCTTCTGCATTTGCTTTTAATGAAAAATGATAAGAAAAAAAATCCCAAAAGACAGGAAAAGATGCTCGATATCAACGCTACAGGTTTGGGTTTAAAACATTTCAAGACTTGTGTGTTGTACGAAAAGCCAAGATTCCAGACTCATCTCAGGCTTTAATGTAAATTAAAAAGAATGTTTCACTCCCAGTATGCTTCAAACTAATTGATAAGTATTAATTTAATTAAAAAGTCAGCTCTAAACATCTGCAGTTTAAAGCTATGAATGCCTGAGCTCCAATGAGGAACTATTCCATTCAAGTTTTTCACAAGTGTCTTATAATTGGACTGTTAGGCCAAATTGAATGTTTTAAATTGTATTCCCCAGCTGAACAGAGCAGAAACACTGTTTTATTATGAGACTGATCAGCAGGTGGCTACTGCAAACCTTTTCCAGTGTGTGACAAACATGCAGAAGTAGGTTTATGTATCATCCTTGTACTCACTGTACTTACCCTTACCTCTCTTTCCTCCTTTCACACACTGCCCCCTATTGGTTAACACTCTTCACTGCTTCACATAACAGTGGTTATGCAACTTTAACACAGGGGTGAAATGAACTGGACTCAGAGATGGACAAACAAAGATTTGTGTGTCACTCACACTTTTCAAAAAGAATTTTAATAAGATCTGTTTATGAAACATCTTGCAGCTGGAATATGTCTGAAGGACACGGTTGTTGTGAATTGAAAGTGTAACAGTGCACACACACACACACACGCGCACACAAAGAATTGGTGTCAAATAAACAAACTGACTCGACAGTGTTGCCTGGAGAATTTCACCCCAGGAAATATATAAATACTTTAGTCATTCAAAGACAACGAATTAAGATAGAGATATGGTTCCAGAAGATGTAAAGTTATTGATTATAAAGACAGGGAAGGATCTGTGAGGAGGAGGGTGTTAGTTACAACTAAAAGGAGGTAACAGCCACTTCAGGAGGATGTATGAAAGTTTATTACAGCATACATTTTTAATTTTACTCTTAAAAAGACACTTTCAATCATCGTGATTTTTTTTTAACCCTGTGGTGCATAGTGGTCACTGCAGTGGACACCTATTTAAAACTTATTTACTCCTAAATCCAGTGGTTCATGTGGTGGAAATTCATATTAGCCTGTGTCAGAATATTTTTTACTCTTCTTAGGCCTGAAAAAATGTTTTCAATTCTTTTTCCAAATATATATATATGTATTTTAAAAAAGTTACAGACAAACATTTGAGGGTAAAACAGAATAATAACTATAACTTATTCAGTGTTAAAATGGATGAAAGTTAGTTAAAATGTTTGGCAAAGCATTAAAAAAAGATTATTTATGAAATTATTAAAATAAAAAAAGAAAAGAAACAGAAAAATAAGTCATATCTTCATTAAGTTCCCACTGTTTTATGTTAAATGCTCACTTACAAATATATGAAAAAAATTGAAAAATTTTTTTTCATGCCCTAAGACAAATAAAAACACTCAAAGGAAAAATCCTAGCACTGACTTTCATAATTCATTCATCAGAGGGTTAAAAAAGTAAAATGGGATTGGAAAGTAAAGGATGTCACATTCAAAGGGTGTGTTCCACGAGTGCAACTTACTCACCACCACTCGTGAAATCACAGCAAACAGGTGCAAATTATCATGTCCCAGTGCACTTACCACTACAAACAGTACAAACAGGGATCTGCAAAGAGTGCAAAGCTTCCACCAGCAGCCATGGAACTACAGATGAAATGACCTAAGTATTAAAGCAAAGAAAAGCAAATAAACCAGTTGATTCAGTTAAAAAATTGCACTGAAACCAACAAGTTCACAGAGGCCAAACAGCAGCAGATAAAGAGCCAATCAACTGGTTTCTCTATTACACAGACAAGGTCACAGCCACACAGACTTCAAGTCTGTACGCCTCAAATAAAGGACCAATCAGGAAAACCACGCTAAATAAACCCAAAGAATTTAGATTCAGCCTCAAACCTGTTATTTGAAGTTTTGCCAACTTAACTCGAGAAATGAGACCAACTTTACCAAAAACAAGGAGGTTGATTTAGTTGAGTTAATCACTCTGAATTAATCTCAATCAATCAATCAATCAATCAATCAATCAATCAATCAATCAATCTTTATTTATATAACGCCAAATCATAACAAACGTTATCTCAAGACACTTTACAAAACACTAGCAGGTTGATATCTGTTAATGTTAGAGTATCTAGTTATTTTATTAACAGAGATCCAACATCAAGACAGGATAAGGAATCTTATCTCATCTTGATCCACCATGAGTGAAGCACTTTGCAGCAGCTTTTAGCAAGTTACAGTGGGAAGGAAAAACTTCCCTTTAACGGGCAGAAACCTCAGACAGAACCAGACTCATGTTAGACAGCCATCTGCCTCGACTGTGTTGGGGTGAGAGAGAGAGAGAGAGAGAGAGAGGGAGAGAGAGAGAGGGAGAGAGAAGAAAAATTGGAGAACTGTCAAAGCCACAGCAGCAGGAGTCAGGTCGTCCCACATCAGCTGGTAGATCCACAGCAACAATCCAGATGAACCTACAAACAAGCTCAGAGACTCCCAGAGGATCATGGTTAATAACTATAATCGTGCATTAAGATAGAAGTTAGACTGACAGAGGAGAAAGGGAAACAGAAGCCTAGTGTGTCAGTTTCCACCCCGACAGTCTAAACCTTTAGCAGCATAACTAAGAGCTGGTTCAGGCCTGATCCAGCTCTAACAATAAGCTTTATCAAAAAGCTTAATCTGCAACACAATGGATCGTTTCCTCTTGACTCGACCATCAATTCATTTTCAGGCAACAGTTTTACATTTTCATTTTTACAGTGAAGCTGATGGAACAGAGTTGCTTCAGCCCCTGGAAGCCCTTGATCTTCCCTCCCACTTCCACCTTATTGTCTTGCTACGGACATCAAGCAAAGTTGCAGAAGGTTGATGTCGATCAAACTGGTTAAGCTCACTGTACTGGTCACAGACATGTTCAACAAACTGATTGCGCATGCAGCAACCAGCAGGCAGACAGGACAAAAGATTGCCATGTTGCCACAGGTGCTTTATATAAGGTTCAGTCAATTAAGAGGAAGAGCTGACCTACTTTCATAAGGCTGTATTCATGTTCAACAATGAAACCCCAGACTAAAACCACTTTTCCCACTGCAATCGGCAAAGAGCATTCTACTTAATGCAACCGAACTCCCCTGCAAACATAAAGCTCAAATAGCTTCTCACTGGTTATATTGTAACAATAAGTACAATAAGAATCGAAGACATGCACCAAAGTTAAGACAACACTTAATTCAGTGATGTAACTTGCATTAGATGTATTGATTATTGTTACTGAAGCAGCAGAGAGACAGAAATGTGTCTCAGTGGTATTGGCAGCTCTTCTTGCTGATGTATTGATCGACAGCACTCACTGAAAGGCCAAACACACTTTGACACTAAACAACAGGATGGAGGAAATATCCATGAACACCCACAACACAAGAGCTCTACCTTTTCTTTTTTTCTCCCTCTCTTTCTATGCTTTCACTCTTCTGATTTATTTATGACTTTCTCCATTTTATCCACGCTCTCTTCTCTCTCCTCCCCTTCTACATTTTTGTACAATGACTCTGCAAGTTGCTCTGTCATCTGCAGTTTTCTATTTTTGCTATTCCTGAAATAGTGAGCTTCTGTTCTTTTTTTTTTTTTTTTTGGGTCCACCTCCGCTCTCCTCAATTACTTTTTCAACAACACTTCCTTTTTCATTCACGGGCGTCTTCAGTTTGTCTGTGATGTGACGTAAAGTGTCTGAGGGTGCAGAAAATAGAATGAACGTCAGGACAGATAAAAGAAACCTGCGTGGAGATGTGTGTAATCGATGGAAGGTGTCTGTGGAGGGACAGAATGAGATGGATGCTGTGCTGCTCAGGAAATTGAATCAAACTCAGGTGCTCATTCATCTTCTTTTTTTTCTTCCTCTCATTCATGCACAACTTCTGCATGCTTCCAGGTAGATTTTCTCTCTTTCACTTTCTTTTTTCTTACCAATGACTGCTGGGACATTTTTCAAAGTCAAATCATCCCAAAGCAATGCCCTCGTTTGCTTACAGTCGCATCTGTAAGTTTTGCAAAATAAGTGATGCGTGTTTTTTTCATTGTTTACTGATCATGATTCATTTTATAAATAAACACTTTGAAATCTGGAAGCATTAATCAGCAGAAATTGCCTTCATTTATATTCATTTATTGAAATCAATTTGAGGAGCCTTTAATGAATATGATGAATATTTATACTTATAATATAATTCATCGCTTAATTTGATTCAAATTTGCTTAATAAATGACTCCAATGGAGATCAAATTGCCGGTGAAGAGAAAAAGACTATTTCACATCTGTGGATTTAAAAAAGGCAAAAAAAAAAGAAAAAAAAAATCAATAAAGGTTGGGAAAAGTTAGAAAAATAAGAGCAACCACACACTTTATGTGCAAGTTTGATTTTGCCACTTTCTCCTACACGTGTCTGCTGATAATATATTTTAGATTTTATTGATATCAATGCCCTAAGCGATTCTGCTTATTGATCTGATTCTTTATCCATTTCCTTATTGATTCCTAAAGTAGGTTTTACAGCTTTCCTTTGTCAGAAACATTTTAGAGAGTTTAGAAGTACATAAATATGAAATTGGTTACTGGATCTGAATATCTAAGGACATGAATAAATGAAAATAAGTAAAAGAAAATCACACATATGACATTATGTATTATTTCATTTCATGTTATTGACTGAAGTAGGCCACCTAGTGTCTTTAAGTGGTTGTAGCAATGCTTTACAGTGTGTGGAACCTGGAGCTTGCCGTAGTTATGCAAAAAACTCCTGGACAAAAAGCTCTGACACTCCATACATATCTGATGATCTACACAAGAGCAGTAAAACATAGAAAAACTAAAGCTGTTTTTCAACATTTTAATTGTTAATTCAATCTTAATTATTAGAGAGAGATAGAGAGAGAGGGAGAGAGAGAATCAAAATCATATCGTACGTCTGTTCTTTGTGTTTAAGACCAAGATTAAAATGTATCTCAACTGAGTCCTGAACTGTCATCTTTATCACAAGAAAACAGAAGACTGGCTGATTTATTCTGTGCAGCTGATATGTAGACCGCATGAGAAGGTTATCCATACATGATTTTGACTGTCTCTATTTTTAATTCCTCCACCAAGATCTTCAACTCTGTGGCTTTAAATATAGTTTTTCGTTTCCAGCCGTTCTGCTCTTTCAAACTATCTATGCAGATGAACAGTAGCAAACACTAAATCCTCACTTACATGAGGCAGTCTGCACCTGTTATCAACTGCGCGCTATCTTAGTAGATCACTTGCAACATGCCCACTTTAAGCGTGTGCAGTTTTTTAGTTTGCAAATGCAATTTAGCACTGGGTATTTGGGATCTTAGTAGATCAGACCCTAGGAGTTCTCAGTGCTGTTTTAAAAGAGTAATTGTGACATGTTTCTGTGATGAAAGTTAAAATTCTGTTTTGAAACTGAAGCTATATCGATGTATGAAATCCTTTCACTGGCTCCCGGTTACATACAGAATTGAGTTCAAGGTCTCCCTTCTCACCCACCAGTGCATTTATGGGCATGCCCCCCTATACCTGCAGGAACTCCTTTCCCCCCAGACCTCCTCACACACCCTTCGCTCTGCTGCCACCAGCACTCTCAAAGTCCCCAGGACCAAGCTCCACACCATGGGCGATCGGGCTTTTTCCTCTGCTGCCCCGAGGCTGTGGTTATTATTGTATGCTAACGGTAAGCATATCAATGGGATTTCCCCATATATGCTAGCATCAAGCTATCGCTATGTTTACTATGTCGTTTTTGGTACAAAGGAGAAACATAACACATTGAATGTATTGAATATGAATCCTTTGTGAGACAGTAATGAACTTTTCTTTGTACAGCTTCTTAAGTAAAACTTCAAATGGAAAATCTTGAATCAGAATTTTCTTGGGAAACTGATTTCCCTTGATACCCATCTCTAGTTGTGACACAAGTTTACAAAACCACCAACGGAGCAAGCCTGAAAGAGCAGCTCTACATGTGCAAAACATCACGTGCCGAGACTATCAAACATTGCAAAAGTATAAGTGAGTGAACGTGTGTGTGTGTGTGTGCAAGTGTGAGTGTGTACACAAGTGTTTAGCCCCTGACCAAAGGCTTTATCTTATAAGGGATGTCATGGGTGTTCACTGGCTGTAAAATAAAACAATTTAGAGCTCTCCCTGGGTTATTATACACCATGTTATTTTATTTGATAGATGTGACTTGTGAATGTTATAATGCAATCTCACAAATTTCTGATGACGTTTGTGTTTTCAGAATGGTTATCAAGTTTAAAGCTCTTAGGTCTGCATTGTCAATAGTGTGCATTATGATTGTCATGTGTGTCATATAGTGTCATAGTGGAGAAGATAACCTCAAAAATTGTTCACTTTGTGATACAAGTATGAAAATTGGAACAGTTAAAGCCAAATGCATTTCAAAGAAAACTGGATATAGGGGCATCCTGAATTTTCAACATGGTGCCCAAAAAAACAACAAATTCAACCTCAATTTCCATTCCATTTTAAAAAAAATCTTTTGTATCATATGAAATCGCAAATATAAAACAACCGGTGCTTGAGCCACACCCCTTTCTTATCTAAGCCCCATTAAATGTGTCACGTAACCTCTCTCCTCTCTAATAATATGGTAGACCATTTAACCGGTTAAGTCCTTAGTATCAGTATATGTCCATCTTTGATAGGAAAATTGATAAGAAAATGGTAATCATTGGTGACCATTTTCAAAAATGGAGGTCATGGGCGCCACGTTTAAAATTCTTGATGCCTTCATATTAACATCTTTTGGGGATGACTTTAGCATTGACTGTACCAAATTCCATGACTATATCACAAAATGGACATTTTTGTGGCATTTCCAGTTAAGCTGCCCCACTTTTGTGCTTTGTAATTTTTTTTCTCTCCTGTGTGGACCCCAGGGAGATCAGCTCATTACCTTCCAGCTAATTAGGATCTTTTAGACAATGATAAAAAAAATCTATATGGTTGTTAAGGTGAACTCGACTTCTGTATAGGCATAGTCAATGACTGGTTTAAAAGTACAATAAAATTTGAGATTGGGGCTCATCATTTGAGAAAACCAGCGCTGTAAACTTTACTTGTGACTGGAATGAATTCTAAACTGAGGAATAATTCTTCTTCATGTCATTCTTGGAAGGTGATAGACTTAAGAACCTGGTTATTTGTTTCACTTGTTTATCAGACTGAAAATCTGTGCAAACTTTCTTCTTAAAACCCAGAACAAACTGTAATGTCCCAGTTTTGTTCGTAAGCAAACAGACAAACCACAATGCAATTTTGGATTTGCCAAAGTCAGAGACAGAGACTGTGAGAGGTGTTGTGTAACAAAGACAGAAAGAAATGGAGCATGTTTGTGGCAAATATTGCTGTCCAAAATATCTTTTGGAGAGAGGGAAGGATCTCTGGATTGACTTAAATTAACAAACTCAAATATCCAAAATACAACATCCAGAGCCTCTGGGATTTTTCTGGCCCAAAAACATCTGAATATTTACATGCACAGAGCGTCATAGCCATTAGGTGGGATTTACAGCAGCAACAGGACAGATCTTCATGGTTACAACTCTTTAATATCATGAAACAACTGACAAGATGGAGAGTTGAATATAGGCTGTTTTTGAATTTGCATACCATACTGACAGTATGTGCTGATTTGTCCAAAATACAGTATGCAGTGTGCAGTATGCAGTATGCGAACAAATGCAAAAGTTGCAGTATGCCCAAACTACCTGGAAGACCTACTGATCCAGGAAAAAAACTCAGCATGCATCGGACCAGTCTACCTGGCGTACTGTTTCCCATAATGTAAAGCGCCTGGCTGCAGGTCTGAATTGAAAATGACAGCGACTGGAGAGAGTTTGGGCGAAACAGTGAAACAATTCAAGTGTAAGACCTAAAACATCTTTTAAGTGGGGAACTTACATTGTTTACATTTTCCCATTAGTATTTGAAATCATACGTACATTATCAGAAGCAGCTTCTCTATCATCTCTAAGTATACAAAGTCAATCCAGTCCAGATTAATTTCAATGAATAATATATGGTATAATATTAAAAATCAAGTATGATGACTTTTGCCACAACATACATCCACATTTAAACACACACGTTCTCTGCAGTTATTATAAAGATCAGAGGTCCCCTGGCAAAAATAATGCAGTTTAAAGTGCTGGGACCTATAATCATTTGTAATAACTGCAGAGGACGTCTGTGTTTTAATCCTGTTCTGTACGGTAAGTTTGCAGCTTTTCAAACCCGAAAATTCCAACTTTTTCCCCTTAAATTTAGAGGTTTCTTTCTGGAGAATTTAGTTATTTATCATTTATTAAGTTGCCCCAATATATGATAATTTAATAACAATAATAATAATAATAGATTATAATAAAGTCAAGAAAAAAAATCCATTCAGTTTACTCTGGTTTCCTCAAACTGTAAACCAGAGTAGCAAACTACAAAACAGACCAAACAGAACTGTCATACTAAATACTTCATTCACATACAGTATGCAGTGCCGACTACATACTGCATTAGAATGTATGTGTAGTAGGCAAATTTGAGAGCAGCCATAGTCAGAGAGACAGAGGCAATTTGAACTCTCTCCTTGTATTTACTTCATTCGTTCACTAGATGGAGCCACTCACCATGTCTTTCTACCCTGCTCTCCTCTCATTCATGTCTGAGACTGTTTTCACTGTGATGTGCGTTCAACTGCAGGGTTGAAAAGTCGCATCCTGAATATGTAAGTTCACACACACCATCTTCCTGATTTTTCACTGCTCTGTTGATTGACACTGTCCCAGAATGCAATTCTCCACAGAGCAGCAAAGAGCCCAGGGCTCTGAGGTTGACTTTTTGAACTCTTCATGCATACTCTCCTAAAATTTGCAACACTGCCAAGTTGGCTCAAGGGATTTACCCACAATGCAAAGCTTTTTGATGTGAAAACGGAGATGAAAGTGAAGTTGGAGAGACATAAATAACATGGAGGGAGTTGGAAGCAGAACTTTTTTTGGATAGTTTTTATGACTATACTCTGTCATCAGCAATTTGAATGTAAGTTTGCATCATAAAATTATCATGAGTATTTATTTTGATTCGGCAAGCTCACTGAGATAGTTCTAGAGAAGAATATTTCATTGTTACTCACAAAAATAGTAGGTTACTTCATTTCAAACAGTGTTTTATCAGGAATATGTCACACCTGAGGTATCACAGGTGTGGTTAAAGCACAAAGCACTCATGAAAGATAGTCCTCAGGGTCTAACTCGCTCAAGTTACTTAAAGCTGGGTTGTCCGTTGTGTTGTCTGACATCCATCTCATCTAATCAATATTTGCTTTTCAAATGCACCCATTGTTGTTATGAGATCAGTCTTAATATTCATAATCAATATTTGTGCAGAGTGTGAAGCGAGGAGCAGAATATGTTTTTGAGGCTGGTTCATCAGAACAACACACACACACACAAACTCCTGCTGTTGGAAGTGCTTATTAACTTCACTTAGAGCTTGTATTGTGTGGTTATTATATCACAATCAGCGTCCTCCATTGTTTGAGCTCTGTGCCTGTTGTTCTCATTTGCCTCCTCTGTGTTTGTGAGAGTGTGTACGAGTGCGTGCAGCAGAGAGGAAATCACATGTCGGCCCCGGTTGCTCACTTATCAGCTCTGCCATATGCTGCTTTATGTGAAAACAGAGTCTTGTTGAGAAGCCTTATGTCAAATCAGATACGAGCAAAAGACTGAAAACACAAGAGTGAACCAGTCTGCCCTAAAAAATGTCACTATTTCTGCTCCCTTTCTCCCTCAGTCTGTGTTTTGACTCAGTAAATATAACATGGATGAAGTCAGTGAAAATATGATTAGATATCATGAGTTCATTATCAGCTCAGTCTGTTCAGAGCCATGTCCTCATGTACCCTCACAGCATCAAACCTGCAGGAAGCAACAAGGAGAGTCTGCAGGTGATAGTTCTCTTTACATCTCTCCACTGCCTCTTCTCCTCTCTTTCATCTTTCCTCTATAGTCTTTTGGATTATTGCCCTCCTGCATTTAATCAATAATCATTTCCTCTACAGATTTTTTGCCACTCATATTTTGGTTCACTCTACTGATCTATATTTTTCTCCCCTGTCCTCCAACATTGACCAGTATTAGTCTCAAGTTGGCTTAAGGGAAACTGGACAAGGGGAAATATGCATAATTGTTGAGGGGTGGGATATTTAAGTAGAGGACCACATTTAACATAGAGCATATTTGATTTACTAAAACTGGTTAGGCACAAGTCCCTGTACTTACTCTTTTTTTTTCAAGAAGTACTAGGATAAAATTTGGAGGTCCATGGATGCCCACAACCTGATGGAGCTCAGTACTGGTCAATCAATTAATCCATCAATCTTTATTCATATTTTGATTATGATGATGATTATGTTAACCTGTTAAGATTAGTAAAATTGTTATTTATTAACAGAAACCTATACAATTACAATTATATTATAACTTATATTATCATAATTATCATTGCTACTACTTTTATTATTGAACTGCTTGTTTTTCTTGTGTATTTTGTTTTGTTGGTATGCCACTTTTGTCATAATGTATTTATTAATATATGTGCTGGATTTTCAAAATGCCAAATTGTAATGTATATTTGTATATGTTTGCCAAGAAAATTAAATAAAAAAAGTTTTTGGGGAAAAAAAGGAACTTCAGCTAATGGGAGGTGTTTCTGAACGAATACGTTATGCGTTTTTTAAGGTCTCATTCCCAAAAACATCTCAGAATTATCAATTCGTCATATTAACTAACTACTGAAAAGTTCCATCTTCCATTTAATGCAAGGGACTAAACTAGATTTTAAGTGACAATGTAGCTACTTTCAAGACATGCAATGAATAAAATTACAGCAAAATGCTTAAAACGTTTTCAAAATTATTTTGATGAAGTCACTCACTTGTGAATTTATTAACCCAGGTTAAACCTGGATGGTATTATGACGTGAAGTGAGACTCTGTATATTAGTCTTAAATTAATGGTGGACATGGGAGTGAACAGTTGCATATATCGTTGTTTAACAAAGATGCGACTTAAATGACGTTAAAATGCTGTGTTATCGTCTTTTATTAGATAATGGTGGATGCGTGCATCGACAGGAGCATTTATCTCTGTTTATTTTGCCAAAAGAGCATCTTACACGGTGTTAAAAGGCCATATTATAGTCTTATATTAGATGAAAATAAAGTTTAAAATCAGTAACATGGCCGATGTTGATTAATCCATCAGGAAACCTCGGACAGAACCAGACTCATGTTAGTCGGACATCTGCCTAAACTGTGTTTGTGTTAGGGTTGGAAGGGGGAAATACAAACACACTGACAAATACACAGAGGGACACAGGCACAGAGAGCTACAGACACAGAGGGATACAGGCTACATGTGTGTATTGATAAGATTTCATTGATATCAATACCATTATTGATTCTGCTTATCATTCCAATTCTTTATTGATCACCTTATTGATTCCTCCTGGGAACTTTCTCTGCACAAAAGGTATCTTTACAGGTTTTGTCAACAATTTATGGCGTTTTCAGTAAATAAATATGAAAGTCACTGGATCCTAGATCTCTGAACATACAGTACAGGCCAAAAATTTGGACACACCTTCTCATTCAATTTGCATTTTCTTTATTTTCATGACTATTTACTGGACTGACTGACCTTCATTTCTTCAAGTGATGATGGCCACTGGTTTTTCTCCAGTTAGCTGATTGGTTCTTGCCATAATATGAATTTTAACAGTTGTCCTATAGGGCTGTCAGCTGTGTATCAACCTGACTTCTGCACAACACAACTGATGGTCCCAACCCCATTGATAAAGGCAGAAATTCCACTAATTAACCCTGATAAGACACAGCAGTGAAGAGAAAACCATTTCAGGTGACGACCTCTTGAAGAATGCAAAAGTATACAAAGCAGTAATCAGAGTAAAGAGTGGCTATTTTGAAGAAACTAGAATATAAAACATGTTTCAGCTATTTCACCTTTTTTGTTAAGTACATAACTCCATGTGTTTATTCATAGTTTTGATTCCTTCAGTGAGAATCTACAATGTAAATAGTAATGAAAATAAAGAAAACACATTAAATGAGAAGGCGCGTCCTAACTTTTGGCCTGTACTATGTGTCAGTGGTAAAAACTCAATAGTTCTTGTTCAAAAAGATAAGTGTATCTGCTTTCTCTGGACGGATCCTTGATCTCTCAGGGCTGATAGTATGGACAGAACCATTTCTTATCAATTTTTAACAGGAACTGGTTCTTGATACCAAGCCCTAATACAGACATGGAGAGACACAGAGAGCTACAGACACAGAGGAACACTGGCAGAGAGATAAAGACAAAGGGATACAGACATAGAGAGACACAGGGGGATAGAGATGGGGATAGGGGCAAAGAGAAACACAGACAAGGAGGGATATAGACACAGAGATGAGTATAGAGAGATAGACAAAGAGGGATACAGACAGAGACAGACAGACAGACAGACACAGACACAAAGACAAAAAAGATGAGTCTGGGCGGCTGTCCACAGCAACAATCCAGATGAACCTATAAGACGAGCTCAGAGACTCCAGAGAGTTCCATGGTTAAAAACCATAATAGTGCCTTAAGATAAAAGTTGGACCGACAGAGGAGAAACGGAAACAACAGCCTAGTTTGCCAGTTTTCCCCCAAAACAGTATAGACCTATAGCAGCATAACTTAGAGCTGGTTCAGACCTGATCAAGCTTTAACTATAAGCTCAATCAAAAAGAAAAGTTTGAAGTCCACTCCTGAAAATAGAGAGGGTGTCTGCCCATGAACCTCAACTGGTAAATGTTTCCAAAGACGAGGAGCTTGATTAGTAAAGGCTCGACCTCCCATACTACTTTTAGAAAATGTGTAGGCATGAGGAGCACACCTGCATGCTGAGAGCGTAGTGGTGTAGTAAGTTAATAAGGCATACTGGTGGTTACTGTGTTGAAAATGTTTTATACTAACTCCTGGCTAGTATATAAAGGCAGACAAAGAGGTTGAGTTTAGGCTGTGAGCTCGCCTGGCAAACACTTTTCAAGCCAGCCACCTGTCGATCAAAGTCATCATGTTCTTTAATATGCACCACTTTGAGTGCTAGCTAATGGAAATAATGTCATAAAAATATATGAGTTAAGAAAGATTCACTCCTTTTGGAGTCTTTGAAAATAGACAAATGCGCTGCAAATATAATTGATTCTGCGCGGAAAAGAGAAAGATTTGTAACATGGACGAAAACAAAGTTCCCCTTGCTTTCGAGTCAGTCTAAAAAATTGCAAGTTTTTGCACATAAGCATTGGTGTCACTATCCAACATCAGAGACTGTTCCTTGATTGCAAACTCATTTTACGTAATCAAAATCTCTATAAAGCAAAAACAAAGCCCATAACGGCATTGTAATATTTAACTTTCAGATGTACTTTCTCACCTATTCTTGAAAGTATTTCCTCATTGCAAACAAACTGCTTCATCAGAGGGATTCGCACCTTGAGGGGAGGAAGCACAGGAAAAGTAAGGACTTGTAAGCAAAAGTTAATTTTGCATAGATATTCATTATTAGCTCCAGACAAAGTTGCCTCATAAAGCTGACATTTTTACTCAGTCAACATTGCATATTTTGCTCCGTCTGCTGTGCTGCAGGATACGTTGGGGCGCTGCCCAAACAGAATGCTGACAAAGAACAAATCTTTCCCGTCACACACATTAGAGTAATTAACTCTGCAGAGGATGAAAAAGGTGGTGTTACTCTTTTGCAGAACACTGATAGTTGTAGAAAAATGAAAAGCAATCATCAAATGAATGGCTACTCTCTCACACCTTTAGGATCTCAGGCTACGAACTCCACAGGGGTCAGACGTGTGCGGAAAGATTCATGAATATTTTTTTCAACAATATTCAAATGTTTGGTTCTCTCTGTCATGATTTCCACAGGGCTAAGGAACAGAAGAAAAACAGAATTAATGAAAGGAGAAGTGGAGCGGCCTCTCTGTATGCCTCCTGTTGCGCCTTATTATTTGTTATTGCAGCAAATAATTACATTGTGCTCTCTGTATTTATGAAAAATCACATTGAAGGGATCTGAAGTAAAAGCTTTGATCATTTTCACTCAGGATGGAAAAGAGGAAAAACAACCAGCAGGCTTCTCTGTTGTTCACTTCGACTCATGTAGAGTGGCTCAAAGGTGCTTCATCATATGAAACAATGTTGAAATCGAGTCACCAAAGGTCGAGTCGGAGTCAAGTCTCAAGTCCTCAGTGATGGTGGGCTCACAATGTGAAAGAGTGGTTCAGGGAGCATGAGACATCTTTTTCATATATGGATTGGCCACCACAGAGTCCAGACCTTAACCCAATCTTTGGGATGTTCTGGAGAAGGCTTTGTGCAGTGGTCAGACTTTCCCATCATTTGTACAAGATCTTGGTTAAAATTAATGCAACACTTGATGCAAATAAATCTTGTGACATTGCAGAAGCTTATCGAAACAATACAGTGAATTTGTGCTTTAATCAAAGCTTAAGGCAGTCCAACCAAATATTATAGTGTGACCTGTTTTTTGGCCAGCACTGTATTATTCTGATGTTATAATTTGATGATATTTGAATCTATGCCTAAGAAATGAAAAATGAAGAATGATTTGTATCATTCAAAGGTTTTTTTTAACAATGCACAACCTGATAAAGAATGCTGAGATATGCAGCTAAACATTTATTTTATTCAAGACGACTGTCTGTGCTTCAGTGTATCCTTCACTGTATTCATGCACCACTGGGAACCCCACAACTGAAAGAAGAAGATTGTTAAAAGGCTTCTTGTCCTTGAAGGCCACTATAGCTTGCAGGGCTTTGCTAACAAGAGGGGTGAAGTAGTAGGAGACTTAAATGGACTATTCTACAGCAGTTTGAACAGATTTGGTAGAATTTCTTAGACCTATTACAATAGAAAATTATACAAGAGGCATTTATGAATGGAGTAATCAACCCAGGTGTTGTGTAAAGTTGGCTGAATCAATATTTTGTGGCAGAATTGACACATTAAAATAAACAAAAAAAGCAAAAATACATTTTCAAGCAGAGGTATAAACTTGTAACAGGCTGAAATGTGTTAAGATTCATAGCCTGCAGATAGATGCAATCATAATAAGGTCAGGCCACATATGCAGGCCCCAGCATGGGTTCACTGAATAATGAAAACATCTATGCTCTCTAATGTGGACCTATAGCATAGATTCAAGACAGAAGCACAAATCAGACTCAAAATAAATTATAGTTTGATTCTATGTAGCAGCTTTGGTTTTAGCTTCCTGGTCTGCTACATGCTGTGTTACTGCATCATCGCCAATATAGGTTAGTTTATGACAAGTCGAAATGCCATGAAAAAGGCTCAGAGGAAGTTATCTAAAGACAGAACCCACTGTGCAAACTGATCAGAGGCTTTTCTGCCCAAGATAAGATATTTATCTTTCGACAGACAGAGGCTCTAGCCCAACAGTTTGGACTTTCCCCAATGTATTGTTGATACTGTATTTCCCTTACAGGTGAAGAATGAAATAGAAAAGGTTTTTTATTTTCTTTCCAAAGAAAAGGTCAGTCAACACTCGGGTTGCCAACTCTCTCACTCCAAAATATGAGACAGGTGCATGGTGCCATGAGCATGATGTGTAGATACAATATATATTCATATTCTGATTCAACTGGAAATGCATAAAGTGTGTATATTTCCTTAAATCATTATTGTATCATAATGTAACCTTGTATGAATAAACCTCAGATAAACCACAATTTGGCTCCTAATACCAAAAAACAGGTGAAAGAAAAATTAAATGCAAAAGAGAGAATGACTCACCAAATTTACTTTTTCCATAATACTTTTTGCTGCTCTTGACTGTCCAGCTGAAAATAAAGGCTTTTGTCGATCACCGCTGACGGGTTTAACCTACGTCTTCTTTGCTTCCCGTTGTTTATCTGCAATCTTTCCTGTTTTTTAGGTTTATCCATGTTTGCTAACCAACCATATAACACATTACATAAACTTTCCTTTCCCCTTGTTTATTTTTTTGACAGGACTTGGCATATTTGCACCAACTACTGATGCGCATGAGCGGGCCTGTGATTGGTTGACAGCATTAACTGTACATAGAATGGACAGCGTGCTTCCGCCTGTCACTGTTCTACGATTTTGAAGCCAAAAAACCCCGTTTCTCTAGCCGTCAAGGATGAGAGAAACGTGTCTACGAGGTATCGTACTTTTTTAAAGGTTTCCCGGCTCATATCCGAAATACATGGGGAGGCGGGGCTTATGACCTATACTGCAGCCAGACACCAGGGGGCGGGGCTTATGACCTATACTGCAGCCAGACACCAGGGGGCGGGGCTTATGACCTATACTGCAGCCAGACACCAGGGGGCGGGGCTTATGACCTATACTGCAGCCAGACACCAGGGGGCGGGGCTTATGACCTATACTGCAGCCAGACACCAGGGGGCGGGGCATCTACTGGAGGCTTCAGTTTGAGCCCAACGCCGTTACGTCCACTCATTATACAGTCTATGGTTGACAGGCGTTGTGATTGGCACTTGATTTGACACGGCTGTTTTATCTGATCTAGGAGAACACAAAGACACTGAAATTACAATTACAATATTTACACCAAATTATACTTTGAGAGGCGTGGAAAAACCTCATTTACAGGACAAATAATTCATTTGGGTAACAGAAGAAAGGACTGAGGACAAATGACAAAAAAGGAAAATCATGATGCGTAATTGTAGTCTCTCTTCCATACACTGCCTTGGAGTTACCTCAAAGTAAAAAGATACATAGAATAACTTATGATTCTCCCACTACTCTAAGCTTAATTTTTCATTAACTTCACAGTCAGAAAGAATTACTTCTATCATACTACTGAATTAAGCTCCTATATAAGGGAGGAGATATGACTTCCTGACTTGATCCCTTTGTGATGGAAGAAAGAAATTGATTAAAGGAGGAAAAAGACTATTACATTTTTTTACTTTGTATTTTTCAGATTGGACCTGAATTTAAACAATTAGCAAGTTTTCTGAACTTGACTTTTGGGGACACATTAATAAAATATTAAAAAATTAACCCCTAAAAGTTGATGTATGTTACCTTACAGTTTGTTGCCCTCTTAAACTAATCGCTCAAGTCACTTTTGTAGGAAAATGATATTTTTGCCCAGGAAGCTCCATTTGGTTCAGTTATTCAGTTTCCTACAAAACTTGAAAATATGACTCAAGGCATCAGACGGTGACTGGCGATAGGTTTGTATTGGGTCGATATAGCCGTGTGATCTTTCAACTGCCAATAAGGGAGCAAAAAAAACGACTGTAACTTTCCCAACTTCTTTCTGGAGAGGAGCTGAAGTCAAAGGAAGGGCAAGCACCATGAAAAGAGATTAATGACAACAACAGTCTCCTCTGTAGTTACCTCTGGACTTGGACAGTGAAAGTGCTGATTGAGGTCTACCCCACCTATCAATCATTTAGCCCACCACAGCAGACCAATGAGGTTTCCCTGCCCTGGCCTGTTGCTTGGAGGGAAGTGAAGTGCTGGCATGTTGCTCATTTTAATCTCCTTAAGTATTCACCCCCTCTGCACCGTCAATGAGTCAGTCCGTCAAAGTGATCGATTCCGGGGATGCGGGTTTTCTCGGCAGACGGGACTCTTTGCCGGAGCAGAAAAGTGTACACTCGATGAGAAACTGGTTGTTGGATTCCACAATTCATCAGCCACTTCATGGGAGCAGATTAAAAGCAGAGGGCTTGGAAGGCTGCCAGTCTGCCACTGTAGAAATGACTAATGGAGCTGCTTGATTTGCAGCTCTCAAAGGTTGGTGTCCAAGTTGCTTTTGCTTGTGGTCAGCCGAGTGTCAACAAGGACAGCCGTGCAGGTGGTTAGAGAACTTAGAAAACATTTAAAGCCCTGTTTAACACTTGTAAAAAACTATCCCCCTCTTTCAGTGGCAGATCCAAACAAATAAGAGAGACATTTCACCGACCCTTCGCTATGACTGGTTTCATTAGTTGAAAGGTGTCAGGTACCACACCAAGAGATCAAAAGTCTGGTCTCTAACTAGAATGATAGAAAGGGATCTGTGTTTTATTTCTGCTGAAAACAATTTATGTGATTTATTTAGTATTAATTCTGGAAACAGGACCTGGACTGTCAGACAGAAAAGGGACAGAAGGGCAGAAGAAAGCTTAAGAGGAAAGCAATAGAGCATGGAGCATGGGCTAATACGCGGGCTGAAAGCTAAAGTCCCAGCCAAAAGCCTCGTTTCCACCAAGCGGATCGGTTCGGTTCGTCTCGGTACGGCATTTTGTGGCATTTCCATAGACTAAAAGCGGGACGGGTCCCCTAATAAGCGACCTGTACCGCTCCACTTTTCAGTACCCTTCCGTTGGGGTGCCAAGCCGCTCCAAACCGGCCCCAGGGGTGGGGCTATAATCACTGCAGTACGTTGATTGGTCAAAAGATCGGTAACTTCCCGTGCGACAGAGGTAATAAAGAACAACACACAACCCCGCACACAGCCTTTCCTGAAACAAAGCTTCATTGTGTTATGGAATTAAGAGCCACAGGCTGATCACAAAGTAGAAGAGTTGCTGGATGTCCTCCATCTTTCTCTTTGTTTACAATGCCACAAATTTCTTTTTCCTTGTATTTATTCGCGGGGTACACTGTGTAGCGCTCATAGCACTGCAGTGACTTCACGCTGTTCCGTAGCTGCCGCGGCTCTGGACATCCGGCCCATCAAGCAGGGTACAGTTGGCTGTGGAAACGCGCACAGGATCAGGCTTTACTGATCTGACCCTTACCAAACTGTACTGATCCGTACCAGACTGCCTGGTGGAAACGAGGCTAAAGGGCTACAACAAGGGCCGAGCTGTTTGTGCTAATGTTCCTGTCCACATGCAGCAGTTATTCTGCAGGGATCTGTTCAAACCTGAGAGTCTATCAATAAAATGAAGAGTCAGGTTACATTTGCTCTGCTTTGGGAGGTTGGAGTTGGTAGATGAGCACTGGAAGGACTTATATCTGGATATCTTGATCAAAGGAAAGTAGAGTTAAAAAATAAGATCTGATCTCCACTCATATTTCAAAAGAAGTACAAGAGTCACAACAGTTTGCACAAGTCCTCCAGCCAAATAGTCGCTGCAGTCCACTTCAAATGAATAGTCCACACAGTCTCTTCCACGTAAGTAAATTTTCAGCAACTTGGGCCCTGTTTACGCGACAACGGTTTTTGGGTGAAATGCAAAAGTACTGTAGCGTTTCAGCCTCCCGTTTACACAGAGACGGTTTTTTCGCCGACCGAAAACACAAACTTTTGAAAACCCACTCCAGAGTGGAACTTTTCCAAAATGCTGTTTTCACTGTCTCTGATCAAACATTAAGCTGGAGTTTTGTTCTTCTGCTGCTGAATCTACTGACTGCCCTCTACCAAAAAGTGCATTTATTGCATTATTTCTGCATTTAGAGAACAAGCTTTTAATATGAACTCCAGATGACCGGCTCACCTCTTCTTCAGCCTCTATACTGTTGTCGTGTATATGGCTCTGGCAGTTATATCACCATCCTCAGGCCTGACGTGTACTACGTGTAATCTGGATGCAGATTTTTTCATTGCGTTTTCATGCGTGAAACAGGGTGACAGGCTGTGAAACATTGCAAACGGGGCCTTTTCCCCCAGTGTCGCTTGTTTTGTTTAAAAAAAACCATCAGTACTGTTGAGAGGTTTTGACCAATTAAAACAAAGAGTTATCATAAGTTCACAGCTTACATTCATGAATATAAATTATCATCATGTTAGTCCCAGTTTAAAACACTTTAACCTTGTTGGTATTCTCTGCATAAAAAGAATAAATGTCCATGCACAAAAATACCCAGGACACGTCATATTTTACAGCTCAGTTTACCGAACAGCAGCAGAGTGTGAATGATGAATAGCACACTAGAGATCTGCCAAAACTATCTGCATGACTGTTTGTTGATCTATGGTTTTAAAAATGGAAAATCTGTAATATTTGTAGGAATCACTCATATATGGAAAAGCTGTCGGGGTACAAATAGTCTTGTATGTTTCTTCACTGGATGTGGCTCTTTGTCATGGTCGCTCTTAGTTTTTCCTGGTGTGGACAGTGACAGTAATTCTGTCCACTTTCTGATACAAAGACCAGAAGTGACTAAGTTTGGCACTTTGCTGAGCCGTCCCTGTGGGGTTCTTTTCTTTACATTTTCAATGCTTTGAATAAACTCAGAAGTGTTACATTTAAGTGTCTTTTCTCTCTTTTACTCCATCTGAGGAGATCTTTGTTGTCTCCCTTCAAGGTTTCCAGACTGTTATTTTTATTCTTTCACTGCTCTTTTCAAGTCTGTGTCTGTTTGAAAGACTGTAATAACTGTGGAGGCAGATTACTGCTGTTCTTTTCTTCTTCTTTTTTTTGTTCCTCAGGTTCACCGTGGTGCTATTTTCCCTTTTCAGCTTCTGTTTGACTTTGGGCTGCTGTTTGTGTGCAGAGGTCTTGATGCCTTAAAGTACGGCTGGGCTAACTGTGATAGAGAGCGGCCAAAAAGCACTGAGGCTTTTTGGTGGTTTGTGGGGGGAAAATTCCCAAAGGCTGTGGTTTTGTAATTTGTGCCACATGCTTGTGATTTAAAACCCAGTTGCTTTAAATCACATTTGATAAATTCTCTGCTTTTGAATTTTTTCTGATGAAACCTTGTTAAAAACAATTATCCCTGAAAAAAAAAGATATTATAAAATTGGAACCAGGCCACTTATTCTAAACCTTGAACTGACAATACGTGTGACCGAAAGAGGAAAGTGAAAAATAATAGTATTATTTATGAAATGTGAAAGCTGAAAGAAGCTTAGAGGAGGATTGTTTTTTGCTGAACCACTTTGTGTCTTCCTCTCTCCGCTGAGAGAGACGCTACACGGTAAACATGCAGCACTGCTGGCAGGGTTTATTCATTCATCTCTATAAAGTCTGGCCTCAGAGGGGGGACACTTTGGCATCAGAACAGAGTGGACTTTCTCCCTGGGGCTGAGGCGGGAGACACTGCTTAGAGGCTGTTATCTGACCGACTTTCTTCTTATTGTTTCATGGAACAAATAAAGCTCTGCAAAACTCTCCTGTTTATTTTTTGCTAAGAATTAAGCTGCTGTTGGCGTTTCTGCTGCTCTGTCCTTGCCGCTGCTCTTGCTTAAAAGTTGCACAGGAAATAAACTGTAGTACTTACAGAGCTACAGGCCTGTTGTAGTGTTTATGATACCCCAAACACAAATGAAGAAACCTTGTAATTGCATCAAAAAACCAGCAAAGGGAGCAGTAATGTTTGCTTTGTAATTGGCCTTTTCATGGTTAATAAATTCCAACATGCTTGAGTGTTTTGCTGCAACAGTAAACCTGTCCAGGTCAACCCAACAGGGAGACTCGGGACCAAATTGACCAGTGGGCCCCAAACGTGGCCAGAATGTGGTTTCAGTCTACATAAAATCAATATGTAATTGTGGTACATGCAAGTGTTGACTTAGCAAGTTACAGCTGGGAATGTGGACACAAGTGTCACATCCCAAAATGTCCTCCCCCCTACACCCTCTCCCCCTTTTTTGGTTACAAAGAAGTTATTTAGATATCACAGATTCTGATGGAGAAAAAATGTACTTACATCTTTACATAGTTGACACATTGGTGAGCTGTTTTACCCCTTTGTCCTGGCTCTCTAACCTCGATCTAATCATCAACATATGGCAAGCCTTTTTAACATTTAAAAGGGAGACTGGATATGCAATGCAGATATCTGTAATTCCACTTTTTACCTCATCAAAAAGAATATTTCTGATATCTGCAAGTCCATTCTGCCTATCCACAATTGTCATTTCAGATGTGTACAAAGTCATTTTGGATATCTGGAATATGTCACTTTTTGCCATTCATATGTATGGAGTTTCTCATTCAAGATATCTACTGCATCATTTCAAAAATCCAAAATGTGAATTATGGCTATCTGCAAATGAATTGTAGATATCTGTAATTCCAACACGAAATATCTCTAAATCGTTTTTGACTAGGCAGAATTAGAATTACAGATATCTTTAATTCACCTCAATTCAAGATATCTACAATTCCTTTTATGGATATCCAAAATTAAATGTTGACGAGGCGAAACTAATTGTAGATGTCTGTAAATAGAATTTTGACTAGTCAAAAATGTATTGGGAGATTTCTTGAATGTGAATTACAGATATTTAAAATTCATTTACAGATATCGGTGATATATAATATACCGTACTGAACTTAATTCCTTATGAGAAATTATGTTCAGTTTTCAGTTCCAGAAATACCAAATGAAACAGTATGAACTCAAAAAGATTGCCTTACATTACTCAAATTATTTCTGTTCCAAAAACAGTAGCAGGAGCAGACCCCTCACAATGATCCTCAGCTGGAAACATTAAAATACTAGTGATGTGCAAATCAATACTGAAATATCTCTACCACTGATGCCAGATCTTTTTACTCTAGTATTGATTCTCAAATCAAAGTATTGATAACTTTGATACTTTTTTATTTGAAGTAGTGTTAAAAATTGATGGGAACACATTGGAAAGAAAGTGAACGACTGAGCTCTTGTTTGAATCATACACAGTTGAAGGGAACTACTTTTTCTTCTGCCCTGGTAATTTCATAATGTGTAATCAAAGCAGCTGCTCGGTCTGAAAACAATGACAGAGTGTAAATAGAGTCATGTATGCACATATTTCAGCTCCTACATTTATTCAGGTGGGGCTTCTGGAACATTGATAATTTTAAGTGAATTAAATAGACAAGATGTTGTTAGATTATAAAGGAAAAAATGCAATAAAAACCATAGTAAACTTAGAAAAATTCTGGAAAATTTTTTTAAAAATAACATTTTATCTATAGACCCATTATTGGTTATAACCAGTCTAATTGGTACAATCAGTATCAGTATCAGTGATACCAGCCTGAATTTTACTCGGTATCGGATCATTAAGGAAATCCGAGGTATCAAACATTATAAGTTACTGTAATAGGGAGTGTTTGATGTTCCATAAGCAAGTCCTACAATTCCCAGAATGCATTGCTTGAAACACTATAGTTATATTATACCAAAATAAGGTACATTACTGTTGGGATTCTGCTGTAAATTTACATCCAAAGTTTTACACTGTAGCAAAATTCCATTACATATTAAAGAAAATAGAGAAAAAATGGCATGCACCGTGATTTCTATGAAAAAAACAAGGAAATGAACCCAAAGACCTCGATCTTCATGCTGCAAATTAGATATCAAGTGCCATATCCAAAGACCTGGAAAATGAAATACAGAATTCAGAATCATTTCGACTCTTTTAATATAATCAACTCAGCGTTTACAGCACTCATCCAGCCTTTGGAACACTTAAAAAAAATAAATGATAGGCCTCAATTACATCAGATAGAATAAACAAAACTCCCCTTGAAGACTGATTTGGATGAATAGGAGGGAATACGTGAGTTCCCAGCAGGTGTGTAACACCATGGAGTGATATGAAACACGTGACGCGCCGGTGCAGTGTATCCTAACGTCTCCCCGCGTTCATGTGACTCCTCGTCCCCTTTTTTTACTGTGAGAAAGAGTCCTGTGAGCGCGCACGTATTCTTCTCTCCTCCTTTCCACTCCACTTTTCCTCAGCCTCAGCATCAGCAGGAGAACACAGACACACACAGCCAGAGCGCGCGCGCCCGCGGCGGGTTGCGCACTTCGGCACTTCAAATTAATATTTCTGAATTCGGTTACTGGGATTGTTATTGAGAAAAATAGTTTTCCCCCTCTATTTTCTCCCTCAAATTGGACATTACTGCAGGCATGTTCGCTCTTGATGACAGAGATGCTCATTCCTACACTGCTGAGGAACCAGTGTAACTCTGAGACACTTACACACATTATCAAATGATTTATGCTGCATGAAGTCCTGTGATTAAACCTTGTTCTGTTATTTTTCCTGACATCCATCAGAATCTTTTCTTACTGACAGTTCTACTAAACTTGACTGCAGATTAGGGGAATGATACCATACATTTTTGTGAATTCATGAATGGGATAACAGTGAAAATACTCATTAACTAACTCATGTAAGTTGTGAATAGCTGTAAGAAAAAACAATCCATTTAACTTCTCCCTATAGGGGACACACTGGCCAAAAAAAAAAAAAAAAAAAAAAAAAAATTAAAAAAAAATCGCTTTCCAGATCAATCTCATAAATTTAAGGGGATAAAAGTCATCTTTACAGGACAAGAGTCATAAATTTACGGAATTAAGTCATATAATGATGAGAATAAAGACATATATTTCCAGAAAAAGTCATACATTTACAAGAATAAAGTCACAAGTTAGCAAGAATGAAGTCATAGATTTATTGGGATGAGGTCCATTGACTGTATTTACAGACAATTTTTCACTTCATTCTCTTACATCTATGACTTTGTTCTTGTAAATGTTTGAATTATTTTTGTAAAATTTACAATTTCATCCTTGTAAATTTACGATTTCATTCTTCACTCATTAATCTGTCTTTATTCTCTTAAATTTGAGACATTATTCTCAAAAATTGATGACTGTATTATGTAAATTTGAGACTCAACTCTTATTAATTGATGACTTTAGTTATGTCAATTCACAGCCCTTTTCCCCCACAAATTAAAGACTTTTTTTCTTGTCAATTTGCAACTTGAATCTTCAAGATGTATGACTTTATTCTAGTAAATGTCTTGCTATAATCATTTAAATTTAAGACTCAATGGCAATATTCTCGTAAATGTTTAACTCATATCATTCATTATTCATTCATTATCATTCTCATATATTTATAATTTTATTTCTCAATATTATGACTTCATTCTTGTAAAGCTTAATTCTTGCCAATGTTTTACTTAATTTGCGAATTTACGACTTAATTCTCGGAAATTTGTGACTTTATTATGGTAAATTTATGACTATTCCTGTAAATTTAACACTCCATTCCAGTATCTATAACTTCATTCTTGTCATTTCATGACTTTATTCTCTTTAATTCTTTTTACTTTGTCCACTTTTATTTATGACTGGTGAATTTATGAGTTTTATTTTGACAATTTATGAGGTTAATGTGGAAAATATCTCTTTTTTTTAACAGGGCCCTAATTCTCCGTCGTATTCCTAAAATGTTAGATTAGATATTTATTGTAGCCACCTCTATCTCTGCTTCTCTCCTTGAAGCCACATCTTGCTCCTGCTGCGACCCAAACTGCCCCACAGGGTTCATTTCACTTTTATTCAATCTAATCTAATCTGCTTTACTCTCGCCTTTCGCTCTGTTATTTCGCATCACAGGCGACGTGGCCGCGCGGCGCGCTCCTGTCACCACGTCAGGAGGCAGCCCACTGCTCCTGCAGCTGACGAGAATGATGATGATGATGATGATGATGATGATGGCGGTGATGGAGGAGCAACGCTGAGTTCGCTCCCCGAGACTCCTCACCCCCTTTTTTTCCATTCATTCTTTTTAATTCTTGAAAAACGACAACATTGAGATATAAAGCAGCAACCCCGCCGATTTGACCTGATACCTTTCTTCTCCCTCCCTCCCGTCTCCTGAGCCGAGACCGAGATGGGGAACGAAGCGAGCATGGAGGGCGGCGGGCAGCCCGGAGAGCCGGGAGCCGCCGGGATGATGGGGTCGGTGATGCCCGGAGGACCCGCATCAGGACCGGGGGCAGGACAGCACATGAAGCCGGTCAACGGCACCGCTGCTGGGGGAGGAATGGGAGTCGGAGGCCCCGGAATGGGAATGACAAGGTAGGTGAATGAGGTGTTTTCGGGTGAGGGGTGCTCTGGGTATATGCTCCATCCCGATGTGTGTTTCAACACGGAAACGCTTGATGGATGGCGCGACAGCTGATTGCGTTAGTCGTGCGCATTTTGAAGGACTGACAGCGTGTTTCAGTGTGTTTTTCTTCCTCTTGCATGGTCTTAAGAGGACATATGAGCTCCTTTTGGTGTGTGATTAGGAGGAGAGGAGTGACATCCCTCAGTCTCAGTCTCTGGATGCTGAAATGAAAAAAAACCCGGGAGCTGTCCGCGGTGCTGAAACTACAAACACATCCGAGCATGGATGCTTCATTTTAACGTGCCCTCTTTTCCCAAAATGGGTCTGACATTGCATTTTACCGTGGTTACCAGCCACCACTCAGCTGTAGACTCTGCTGAGGTTCTAATCAGGCTCCTGTTTGGTGATTTTGTGCTGTGGTGTCATGTGCTGTCATAGTATTTCCTCCTTCCTCCTGCTGGGTTGTGTTTGCCGTAGTGTGTTGAGGGCATGTCTTTGACAGCCGCTGAAAAAATACTCCACCGAGCTGCTGCTTATTCTCCATTATCATTTAAAAACTGCACTGTTCAGTGTCAGGCACAATAACATCAGAAGCAATGCAGTCTTTTAGTCTGTGATGTATTTTGGTGTTTGAAGCTCATCGTTTCCGCATGTATGGACGAAGGGAGTATACTGAATCTGTGCTTGTTTGCGCGCGTGTGTGTGCGTGTGTGTGCTCGTACGTGAAGGGGCTTGCCTGGCAATGTTGGCGAGTGTTTGCTGATTTGTGCGTAGTACTGGTACTATGAGGAGCGTCAACGTTTCCACAGATGCATATGTAACATTCTACACGATTCCATATTATGTCGCGCCATATTCAACCCAGCCCATTTAATGCTGACTACTGTGCCATAAACATACCTCACATTACAAACGGACCAGGAATGAAATAAAAGATACAGTATCTCTGCACTGATATTCTGTGATAAGCTTTATTCTCAGTAAGACATCAAATGCCTGCAGTGCTTCCTATTTTTCTTGTGGTGTAAATTCGTGAAAATGATATAATAAGCTGGAATGATCAGCTGACTCCATTCTGAAAACCATGTCAGAAAACTGGCATCGTGCCTTCTACGCAAGACAGAGTTTATGCTGTATTGTATCATATCATGCAGCATCTTCTCAAATGTAGGGAAGCCCTCAAAGGCCATGATTTGCAATAACAATTTCAATACGTTTGCTCTGCAAAAGCACTAACAGGTTATTTTCAGTTGTTTTGTGAGAAAAAAGCTGCTATCTGCTATTTAAGTGATTGGGCTTCAGAGGTCTGATTTTGGAGTGCCCTTAATCAATAACATTATCAATAATCGCGTGACCATAGTTGAATGGAAGGACGAGTGGCATAAGAAATGATCCCGTTATCTTGTAAAAACAACCTTTGTTTTCTTGAAAGAACAAGGATAGATAAGACATTATCTTGAAGAAACAACTGACATTAACTTGTAACCTTGGGAAAAATAATTGAATTGTTGGAAAATTATACCTTCTGTACAAATCAATGTAGCATTCATGTAATAATAATAATAAAAGAATATCATGCTTCTTTTGCACAAAACTACTGAAGATCTTAAAGGGAAAAATATCAATTCTCTTATTTTCTGATTTCCTCTGTTAATCAAGATAAGTTTTCAGTTGTTTACTCTAGAAAACAGCATATGTTTCCACGTTATCTCAGGAAAACAAAACTGCTGCTAGCTGCTTTTTTAGCAACTGGGCTTTAGAATCCTGACTTTGTAGTGCTCTAACTCAATAATTTAAAGTGGTTGGTGTGACTGCATTTATCTGTGGCATGGATGGTATGACCACAGTTGAATAGAAAAATGGATGGCATATTAAATAAACAAAGCTTGTTTTCTCAAGATAAAGATGACATTAACTTGTCTCGAGAAAACGAAGTGACATAATTGAAGAAAACCATGTTTTTTTTGGGCGTCCAAACAAATGAATGCAGCATTCATGTAATGAAAAATAAATACCATGCCTAAATTCTTGTTTTACAAGAAATCATCCTCCTTTTGCAGATAACAGAAGACCACATGCTGAATTTATGCTTTATTAGAGTCTGAAATGTTTAAAATATAGTGTTATGTGACCTTTTTAGCTGCTCAATACGCAAAACCATGTCCTTTTGATCAGCATTCAGCAAGGATACTTATTCCAACTTATTTTTTGACGTTATACATCCTGCAAGACTTTTTTTGACACTTGATAACATTTTTAAGGTAATATATGCAATCATCATATCACCTTAGTTACGGTAACAGTGAAATATATAAGTGAGTACATAAAATGACATCAAGAAAAAATACGAAATGAATCAAGAATGTAACATGGGAGTGCCCTCTACAACAAATTCATACGGCATCACCTTGATGGCAAATTAAGTGTCTTAGTCTGTGGTTTCATTCTCTTTTCTTTTGTATTCTATCCCTTTTCCCACTTTGACTGAATCTCCCTCTCATCTACAGTGATAAAAAAAAATTCTGATAGATCTACTTAAGAAAATTAAGTCAACTTTTTGCATAATTTATTTATGTTGCTGAGGCTGGATTGCTTTTTGTCTAAACCACTTTTGTTGTTTTTTTTTCAAGAAAAAAATCAGAGTAAATTGAACTTTATTTTATCAAGTAAATTAAGCGAAACTTTTAACTACCCTTTATAAAAATCACTCAATTTTTTCGATGTGGTGAATGAACTTTGAACAGCTTAATTATATCATTGACATGAAGCATGAGGGGTTGTCGGTCTACACTGTTGAGCGTAGCCCATCTACACCGTGTAGCATACACAGCAGGTCTACTCTGTGTATTTTAGGCAGCGGGTCCATACCGTTTAGTGTAGGCAGCCAGCACAGACAGCTTGTGCCACCCGTGTGATTCATCCATGTACAGTAGGCTCTCACGTCCACTACATTCCCTCCTCACTCATGGTAACAAGGTATGGGAAGGAATTAAGTTCAGTTTCTGGTTCCAGAGATACCAAATGAAACAGTAAAGATAACAAGATTGTCTCTTGTTGTGTGGATGAACGCAAGAAGATTGCCGCACATTACTTAAATTATTCCTGTTCCGAAAAAAAAATCCCACTGTCTTTTATTTTGAGCAAATATTTTTGACTTAATAACTAGATATTTTTGTTTGAAGACACAAACTCGAAGTTTTATTGTTGATTTCAGGGCTTTAATTAAGTTAAATTTACTTCACCCAAGATTTATTTTTTGTCAGTGTACCCCCAATATTTGTATGAATCTTTCCATGCAAAACAGAAATAAAAGAATCTTGACCACAGCACATCCCCATGACATGCAGTGAGTCTTGTCCTTATCATGACCTGACATCTGCTCTAAAGCTTTATAACAGGAAAACAATAACCCAACATATGAAGTTGTCCTTTTTCTGATGCAACAATTTTTACTGATACAGTTTCTCTTGTGCAGAACCACACCTACAGGCTCCACTCTACCCTTTAGCAAGGCTGTAATAATGCAGATGTTTCTCTTCCCTGTGTCTCAATCCAGGAATCCTAATTTACAGCACCCCCTCATCCATGAAATCCCTGTGCACCCGCGCTGCTGTACAGAAGACAGGAAGGGAATAATGCCGGGGTATAGGGCTACAGCTGGCCTACACACTCAGCAGGGTCTGTGTGTGTGTGTGGGACAGGGTGGGGGGGTTATATTTAGGACACATCCCGGGTTTGATTCATGCGTTTGTAGGAGAGAGGAGCAGAGCTGCACAGGCCCATCTTTCATTATATAACAGAGGGACTGAGAGAGCAGATGACAGCTTCAGCTCGCCCTCCCATCAACCACAACAGCTGAACATGCTCCAATTTATTATCTCTGCATTACTGTGTCAAAGGAATCCACGGTGGTGTTGCCTTAGTTTGTTTTCCATCTCTTCTGTAAAATATTTGCCTTCTCAGGACGTCTGCTTACAGACCCCTTAATCACCACCCACATGTAAAATTCACCCTGAATAAAAGCAGAGGGTTTTGCAGCATGCAGCGACTCACATTAAGTATTTATCATGGCGTAATACAAGGCCATGTGAACAGATTGAATCACGTGCAGAGCGTGTTTGCTCACCCCCACTCCTCGCTCTCACACACACACACATACACACACTCCCTCCCTCTCTCTCCTGCACTGCTCTGCCTGACTGCCTGCTCCCATCTCTCTCCCGCTCTTTCCGCCTGTCTCCTTTGCACACTTGCGAGCTCTGCTACTCCCTTTTCTTTTCCTTAATTTGCTCTTTTCCTTGGTCTCTACACCGTTTGCATACTCACATGCTTCACACTGGAGTAAGGATGACACATTTATTCCCTCCTTCCTTTTGATCCCTTTCTCCCTATCATGAAAACTCTATCATCCATGTCTTTTCATTGCACAATTCCAGAAAAAAGAAATTATTTGGGACTATTTTCCGCTGTTGAACAATCGTTGTACATTTAAGAAGCGGCAATAAAATGTGTGTTGACTTGTCCAAGAAGAAGACGCATACTACCCATGATCCATTCAAAGAAAGTGGATCATTGAATTATTTGTTGTTACAGCTTTTAGACTGAAATGAAGCTCCAAGAATCACAAGAATGAGCCCACTAGGCTTTGGCCTTGTTCTAGAAAGTCTATAATTATGTCACCTGACTGTCTCCTTTGCTCCTCTAACCATGAGTGTCTTTGCCCCTGAATTTAAATGTATGTCATTCCAGGACAAAGCTGCAAAGACTGATGCTGTCTTCTTTATCAGAGCGGAATCTCTACAAACATACAAGACACTTGCTCCTTCCGTGAAATCCCTACCCCCTCCTTCACACCGCTTTCTTCCCCACCCCCTTTTCAACCAATAACCTGCAGCCTATAAATGGCTCTGCCTTTACAATGAGATACGACTGTAGTGCTGTCAATGGTAAAGGAGTAATGATAGAGGAGATAGACTTGAAGTAAAGGGAAAGAGTGAGGTGAAAGTGGGAGAAACAGAGAAAACAGGCTGGTGGAAATAGATCAAGTGTAGCTAAAGGGGATAAAACCCAGAGGTTTTGAAGGAAAGGGCAAAAAAGACATAAGGTGAAGATGCATCAGAGAGTCTATAAAACCATCACTGTAAGTCAGGGATCAACCGCTAGGAATGCAAACAAATTGTATTTTATAGTAAGAGAAAATAGTTTCACCAGGTGGGGAAGCTTTTTAATTAAAACCTATTTCACCCTTACCAATCTTTCAATCCACTGCAACAGCAAAACCAGGATTCATGTCTGACTAATCAGATAAACTGACCTCTTCAATGAGTTGCACATTTCACTCAATGTTTTAACCAAAAATGTTTAACCAATTAAATTAAGTGAAAGTTAAAAATACTTTTTAGAGTGGAATCAAAACAAATCACACAAATTACATTGTGGTTGTGCCAATTCGGCAAAAAAATTATGTTGATTTTACTCATTTAATATGTAATTTTTTGTCAGTTTGGGTTCTTCTGTGAAGTTGTGTACAATTTTACTGTATATTATACAAAAGAATTCCCTAGCAACTATTGCTACCAGTTTTTTTTTTTTTTTTTAAATAATATGATTTTTTTTTTTCAGTGCACTGCTTAAAGTTTTACAGTGGACTAGATTTTTAACATGCTTCTCCTGTAAAAATTAAGGTGTTGCATTCCGATCAACAGATTTATACTGTAAATTTCAATATGCACAAGTTCAATGGCTGCATATTGCCCAAACAATGCGGTAAAATTTAAGGCTTTCAGACATTTTTGATATTACAGTAGTTCCTTCTTAAATGTATGCCTACTTATTTGCTTTCACTGTTGAGCGTAATCGTTTTTACACTTTCAAAGTTTTCTCTAGCCTCACAATTAAATGTTATTCATTGCACTTGATATGGTAAAAGGATATGCTTGGTTTTACTCCTTAATTGTTGACTTTTTGATGGTGCTTTGCTGTGTTTTTACCGACTTTTTTAACTGTCTGCTTCATTGCAATACTGCCAAAAAATACTGCCGCTGCCAATACTGATTTTGAGCGTATATTTTGTTGTTGATTGTTCAACACCTCATGATTTTATGTTAACTGTCGTCATAATGTGGGGCAGTAGGAGCCAGTGGTCTGTGAGTGTACCAAGTTGTAAAGTCAGGCTGCATTCACAACCACAACTTTAGTCCTCTATGACAGCACACAAGCTCATCTTTCATTTTAATGAGGTCAGTGGGCATTTGTTAATGCCACGCTCACAATTAAAGTTAGGGATTTTATTAATGGCAACCATTATTTTCAGTACCTCTCATCACATTTAATTTCCCCAACACCATGTATTTCCTTTACTGTTATTATTCAGCAGCAATTTCAATCTTTTCTTTACCCTGATGTTACATTAAGAACATTTTTAAGAGATCAAAGATGAAAAGTAGTTGTCTTGTGGAATACAAAATGTTGTCGTCAAGTGCAATGAACATTAACTGCAAATAACTATGGATGGTGTGCCTCAATCTCCTCTTGTTGTAAAAGAGTGAAGCCAACACACCACCTCAAACTGGCCACAGTGGAGCTGTGAGGTTGATGTCATGCCTCTTCCTCTCACATAAGCGCAAACATAAAGTGATAAAATACCCATGATCCTTCAGGTTGGCACAGTTTAAAGCAAAACAGATTCTCACATTGGTCAGATTCAGACATGGAAACTTTCATGACAGGCGTATTTATGTTTGTTGTTTTTCTTCTCACTGTTTGTCCTTTAATTATCTTTTTTAAAGCCAATTTGAGAATGTTGTAAGTTACAGATATGTCATGTAGTCACTTCTCTTGTTTGTGTGATTAAAGAAGTTGTGTTATGAGGATAGTTAAGATTCTGGTGTCTTTCAAAACACTCAATTTCAGCCTCTGAAACACTTCACTTAAGCTATTTTTCCTTGAACTATCTACAGCAGCCCAAAATGCAGCTCTATTTTAGCCCCATTAGCCTAATGTGTAACAATAACCCCAAATTAAATAACTGGTCAAAATGCAAAAAAAGTGCTGAGCCAAAATTTGATTTAAAAAAAAAAAAAAATTAAAAATGAAGTAATGCCTGAAATGTGATAACTGATCCAAAACATTGGGAACATGTTGGGCAAAAGCTTTCACGTTTTGGGCCTGGCATCTGTTACATTTTGGGTCAGTTATTACTTTTTGGGTCATAAAACATTATTTTATTTTATTTTATTTTGGGTCTTGGGTATATTTTCAGACATTGTAACAAATCGGGCTCTAACAAGCCATAGTGTTTTGTTTTTAAAATGACAAATTTTCTCTATAAAGACATCTACCAATTGGTGATGTCATTTTTTGTGCATATCTCGGGATGATCTCACTGAGTTATTGCGTGACTTTTTGAAGACTCCAGTCAGAGCAGCCTGCAGTCTCACTCAGGGAATTCTCACAAAATTTGAATCTTTTTCCTTGTTAAATTCTGACATCCAAATATGTGTTGTACTAAATTAAACCCCACATCTTCAGAATCAGAATCAGAATCAGATTTACTGCCATGTATCTTCAAGAAGCATACAAGGAATTTGACTATGGTTTTAACTGTGCTCCCTCTGTACAAAACAAGTATGCTTGTAAATATTAAATAACAAATACATAAAATACAGATATTAAGTTACTACAAATTCGAAATATAGAAATATTAGAAATCTTCTGATTGTTATTATGACTCGGTTTCCCGATATTATCATCAATTTTTCAAATATTTAGATTCAAAAACATCTCTCAATGCAAATTCTTTGTTGCTCAACAATTACTCTCTTCTTCTTACTGCATTCCCCATAAACACAAAGACTCAGATGTTACAAGTTCATCTGCTCCTGTGCTTTGGTCGAATCATAGTGACAAGAGATCATGGGCTCTGGAGAAGAGCCTATATTTGGATATTTGTAAAAAAAATAAAATAAAATAAATGGTCACTTTGCAATTTAAATGCTTATTTAACCAGAAATGGGGGGGCTTGTATATATATATATATATATATATATTAGTGAATGGGTATAGGTGTATGTGATACAGAGGTGTATGTATAGGTATATGTATGTTCGTATGCACATATAATATTTATATGGGGGAAAGGAGTGAGAGTTAATAAACTATGCTTCTACTTACTCCTTTTTTGAATAAGTCATTTCTTTCATTATTTCACTTAATTTTATATTGAAATATTATTTAGCTTCCTGAAAAACTTTCATTTATATATCATTTCATAGAAACTGTTAGTAGTTATTGGGAAGCCCTGTATGACATGCATATTCTAAAATAAAAAATTGAAACGAAGCGAATGCATATCAAGCTCAATTTCTACCAAGTAGGTTCAGCTAAATGTTGCTAAAAAAGTATGATGCATAGACGAGCATGGGTTATAGCCACACAGAGAGGGATAATGAAGCAGAGTGCACAGATGTGAAGGGAGAAAACAACTGGAAGAGATAAATCAATTAATAATGCTCCAGCATGAGGAAGATAATGGGATACAAAGAGCGAGAAGAGGGTCATAAAAGTAAAGATATCCAGATGGCTAACGTCACAGAGTCTAGGAGGAGTGAGAGAGTGCTGAAAGAGTGAAGGAAAAGAAAAATCTCAGAACTGTAGCACATAAAGGGTGAGCCAGCAAAATTCAGGATGAAATACTTCAGGATTTATTACATCATAAATTTAAATCTAAATGGAAATGTCCTTCACTCTGGTATAAATTATATGTGTGTATATTTCATGTGGGTACGTTTCATTCTACATTGAAGCCTTGGTTTATGATATTAATGGAGCAAACCATTCCTCACTGTGGCATCATGTGCTCACTTTACACATGAGTCAACTCACACTCTGCAGTACTATGTGTCACATTGAGTGTGTACATTTGAGTGTGTTTGTTTAAATGAATGTGCAGGAATGTGTGTGTGTGTGTGTGTGTGTGTGTAACTTATGCATGACTACATGACTGTTTTGTGTGTGTGATCAGTAACTGTGACAAAAAGCTGCTCGATGACATGCTCAGTATTCCCTTTACGCCCTTACCAAGCTTTGATGTGTTGGGGTATGCTTGTGTGTGTGTGTGTGTGTGTGTGTGTGTGTGTGTGGGAGGTTGTGAATATGTGAGTACATAGTAGACAAAAATACTGCATGTACATGATGTTGTTGTGTTGTGTTTTTTCTGATATGCAACACACTTGAGACTAATTTTCCCTTTTCAGAGAGCATGTATGTAGGATGTGTTGAGTGAACACAAGTGTGACTTTGTTTTTTCACCTCAGAAAAGCCTGTTCTGTGTGAAAGTACAGTACAAGGGAATTTGTAATTAAGGCTCTTTGCTGACAGTTCTGCTCAAAGTGACATGATTTTTTCTCACATCAGCAGAGGAACAAATGCTGATATAATTCTGTTAGCAACGTGCTGAGCAGGCTGTCCTTTAAGCCTTTTGTTCTTGAGGTGTATGGTGAGGTCAAAAACTTCTGAGTGATGCTGAGTAGATGTAGAGAAAATTCTTGGAGGCAAAAAGGTCACACAGTTTAACTCTTCCTTAATAATAACTTCAATTATGCAAAGTCCACCATGTTCATTTCCTCTGCAGCTGTGTAGTTCAGTCTCATAGCATTAATTTTTGCTATGGGGACCAGGCATCCAGCTGAACCGTACACTGAGGATGGGACATTGTGCTTTCTTCAGGCTCTTATACTGCCTCTTTGGTACGGACGACTATTTCTGCCATTAAAAGACTAATAAAAACGTAAACTTGGCTCTGCAGAGAGTGATTTTTTACTATTATTAAGTAAAAATTTTGAGCTAAAGGTCAAAATTTTAAGCAGAGCTTTGGACCAGATTTTTTTCCAAATTAGTTCCGAGTTCTAAGTTATTATCTGCATATATCCCCGCCAACTCCAGCAGTTTCCTCTGCCTCTTGTTTACATTTTGAGCTACTTTGCCCGGTTATTGACCAGAAAGTGCAGTTTTTTAAAAAATATTTTACCCGTAAAATACTCTGTCCAGTGGCTAGTGCAGGTTTGCCAGGGCATGAGGGAGGGGCACAGGAAGTGGATGCCTTTGAGCTTCATGACCAATATGACAGACATTATGAGAATGAAAAAATACTGATATTAATTGGTTCCATTGTTTTTAATGCTCTGATTCAGCTCCAGATCATTAATAGTTCAAAAGATTCTGCTTTTGTTTTTGTTCCTTGCTAAATGGTGTAAGTTTCTGGCTTTTGTTATCATTCGTGAACTGGTTCAGAGCCCTATGTTTGAGATAAAGTCAAAATCATGAGACAATAGACTCAAATTAATGAGAAAAGAAGTCGAAATTTTGACTTTTATCACAAATTTTGACTCAACGTGGGAAGAAAAACCCAGAAACAAAGCAGTTTTTCATTTTTGTTTTTTTAACTGGTGGAAATAGATTTCTATACCTCAATTCGGTTCAAAGATCCCTAATTTTTCACACTGCTTTAGAAAACCTTTCTTTCAGCCTCTATATGAAATTCTCTGTTTTAGCTACTGTCTCTTTCAGGCTACCCTCTCAACAAAGCCTCTTTCCTCTGTTGGGGGCAGAGCCATGAGCACACCTTGGTGTTTGAGGTCTACCTCTCCAATGTGTTCTGAACCAAATTGGAAATTTTTATGTGGTGATCTCATCATTTTATCAGCTCACATGAAGATCTCATTCTACCTACAGACAGATTCAGTGATTTCTGCAACTCATGAATTTGACGCTGTATAAAAATGAGCATTTATTTAGCACAGAGATCCATACTTTATAGCCATGTTTGACATATAGTACAGCACAATATCCCTCTGTGAGCTCAACTTTAAGGGTGAATTCCAATTCCTGTCTTAACCCTCAATCTTAACCCTCAATCTCAAAATGCGCGCTCCCGCGAAGTGTAAGTGCTGTCCCGATTCTCAGAATGTTAAGGTTGAGGGGTAAGACTGAGGCTGTATCTCCCTCAATACTGAGATTCTCCGACACCACCCTTGGGACTAAGGGACATCCAGAATGCATTGCGTATTGTCGGTAAATAAACATGGCGTCCAAAGCGGCAGAGAAGGCGAGCTACAAATATAGTATTTTCTTTGATAATGGAGATATAAATATTAGGAAAACCATTGTATTATCTTAGTTTAGACCCATTCTATGGATTATTTACCTCGTTGTTGCATAACATTTTTATTTTACGATCTTTTGTCAATAGCGTCCGGTGCGGACAAGCCATGTTGTTATCGTTAAAGTTAGTAAACGTTACAAAATGGTCATTTTTCTCTGTGGTAATGTAATTGTTCTATCAAGATAACAGCCTATATAACATGCTTGTGCCGATAATGGTGTAAGATGACCAGGCTAATGTCATCTCCTGTAGCCGCAGAGTTTTGTAACGATAGTTATAGCTGGTGTTTAACTTTCAATAAACTATGGTATGCTGTGACAGCTGAATATGTCCGTGGTTGTGTTATTTATACAGATATTTTTTTGATAACGCTACCCGAAGGAATAACTGACAGACAGTCCACAACAATTTCACTTGCGTTTAAGTGGTGTCCCATTTCTAAGTCACAAGATAGACCTTAACACTTGGTTTTGAGGGCTACTAAGATTGAGGGTTGAGAAAGGAATTGGAATTGGGCCTAACTTTGAGGTGTGACCATTCACGCTGTTGTGACACTGCTTAATTCTGCTGTCAGCTCCTTGTCTTAAACAGGTCACAAAATCTCTAATGCACCACTGTTCTTGAATTCATGAATCTGTCTTCACTTACTACCTCCGAATGCTTTGCAGGTGCCTGCTTCTTGCTGGCTACTTTTTGGCATCAGCTCCTTAAAAAAAAAAACCCAGATGCAAGATTATTTGCTTCATTGGCCACTTTAAATCTTTTCAGATGTTCCTTAAACCTGGTGGCTAACCTAATCATCCTGCCTTTTAGTGCTTGGCAAGTAACAGATGGCAGCTGTAATGAGCCCAAGGTTGATAACTTAGGCAAAACTTTACATTCAACACACAATAAGATTGAATGCTGTCTGCCCAAAAGAGCATCAAGAGACATTTTAATTTACAATAGAATCACAAAACTCATCAAAACTAAGTCTAAACTAGGTGTTAATTATTGTTCAGACAAATCTCTGCACGTCCTCATTACTGACTATATACTTCAACAACAACAACAACAACAAGAAAAACAACAACAATGACATTTGAATATTTTGCTGACTTCCTCTCTGGAGAAGATAATTTACAGTTTTATTCCAATGGTAGATACATTTCATTCCTGAAATAGCTTTTTATTCCAGGCCGCAGCTTTCAGTTACACTCACAGGAAACAGTCTGTGCTTCTAATCTTGACCTACTTAGTTACCAATCAGCTGCTTACAGAGACACTGTCTATGTCAGCCATCTACTCCTCTTTTTCTTTGAAGGACATCTTCTGTCACATATGGTTGATATTATTGTTTGGGGCAGAGACATTTGAAAACTGACCTCTATCATGTGTGATCTGACTTTTGGAGATTATTAGAAAACTATAAGGCATCAACAGAGATATGTGCAGAATCTTTAATAAAATATATTCTGCATTAAAATATACTCTCCACTTTTTCAACAAAGCCTAATTAGTTGGTTTGAACCTGTGACCCACCTCTGATTTGGGGTAGGGCAACCAATCAGAGGGTTGAATCAATCAGATGGCAGTCAGCACAGTATCACAGCCCAAGACAGCATTAGTTTTCAGTGCATAGATGCTTATAAGTGAACCACAGCATCCAAACTCATCTCCTCCTCCACGGCTCAGTGTCAGCTGCAGCGCATGCTCACTGCCCCCTAACTGTAGCAAATACCATGGCTAACAGTGGTAGCTTCGTAAACACACCATAAATGGTCAAAAAACAGCCCTGTGAGCACCTGCAGCATTGCGTGAGAGAAACTCAAGGGCTGCACACCTGACTTGCAGATATAGAATCATTCTTTCTCTGTGTTTCGGCTGCTATCGTAGCCGCTCAGGATAGCTTCTCCCTCGCAGCAACAGACAAAGCCACATGCCCACTGGGTGCGCTGTGATTGGCTGGTCATCACCCTTAAAAACTCCTGCTCTCCACCCAGAAGTGTCCCTAGTCTGGCTTAATATTAACACAGCAGGTGAGGAGGGGGTCTATAAGGGGGTGAGGCACACACAGACACTGATACATAAGTACAGAGGCCCAGAGATGACGATTGAGCAGGATTATACCTGTAAAAACTAAATTTATCATTTTTATGAAAATTCTGCATACTCTGCCTTTAATATTCAAATGAAATTGTTGAAAACAGCATTGAATTCTCTGTTGTTTATCACTGCTAAATGAAGATTATTAGACATGTCTGCGGGGTCAGAGCTTTTGTCCAGTAGTTGTTCTGTGTGGACAGAAATCCAGATGTGGAGAGAGATCGAAAAGCTTTTCCCACACTGAGATAAAGAACGAGCTCATCACCTTTGCAGAGCGCATCAGAATGAGAACATTATGGTAATATCAGCAGCAAAGTGTGAGGTGAACTACGTTACCTTTAAGAATTAAAGTAAGATTTGGTAATTGTTGCTTCACAAACTCATCCGGGCAGGCACGTCTGTTGACTCTTGAATATCAGGGGTGGTACAGCCAGTATTAAAAATTTAATAACAATAAATTTATTTTATATGGCGCTTTTCAAAGTACTCAAAGACACTTTACAGATTAAAAGAAATTAAAATCCAACAAGCAAGAAAGCAAACAAAACAAGCAAAGACATTAAAATCCACCAAGTAAAACAAACAAGTAAAACAAAACAGACAAGCAAAAGCAAAAGCACAGCGCAGTGTAAAGCATGATAAAATGTGACAAGACAAAGATGTGATCAACAGTTAAAAGCAATTCTGAAAAGATGGGTTTTGAGCTGGGATTTCAATGTGGTAAGGTCAGTGCAGTTGCGGATGTGTTTGGGTAATGAGTTCCAAAGGCAAACGCTTATGGCACCAGAGGATGATAAATGGATGAGTGGACAATAGGGGGTAAAATAATGAAAAAATGTGTTTGATGACTTAATATTATCTTTTTTCATATAATATAATATAATTTACATGATATTATTCTGTAATACAACAAAAGAATCCAACACGACATGGCTATTCACTCTTTAAATAGTGGGTCTGCGCATGCGTCGGCGTTGTGTCAGGCTGTCACAACGCTCTCTACCTGGCACGACAAGAACTTGCTTTTAGATCATTTTAGCCGCAATTTTAAAACTTTCTTTTCTAAACTCTGTTTGCTGAACACCTCCTCCTCTTATTTCGAGCAAAACTCTGACGATCAACGTCCATCACAGCTTTTAACCCCAGCTTCTCCGCCACCCTCACTCGAAGTAAGCCATGTGTGTGTGTGGACTGTAAGCTGCAGTACTCACGGCTAAAGGAGGATGTCCAACGCCCGAAGACTGAACTCCGTAGTAAGGACCACTTGATTGACAGCTATTTTTCTAGCTTCAGAGCAAGCGAAACACCTCTTCCAAATGCAGTCCTCCTCGGCCCTGGCTCACCGTGCGGCCTGGTCATCCTCCTCGCAGACTTCAAAGCTGGTCTCCGCCTCAGCCACCTCCCTCCCCTGGCAGGCATCTACACACGCCGGCCCTGCTGGAACCCTTCCGGATAACCTCACAGGTGGAGGGAACGAAGGTGGGCTCCAGGGGGCACCGGCTGTCAACAGCCCTGAAGCAGGAGCGACCACCGCCGCGGACCTCGACACCACACCCAATCCACCAGGTGACTCGGGGCCCGGCGCGTGAAGCTCCGGGCCCCGGTCCTCTGCTCCACCCCGCGGGTGTCCCTGCCGTCCTGGTCACAGGTGGCGCACCGCAACCGGTTGCCGGCGCCACCACAACAGCCCTTAAGTCTGAGGAACCGCTTCAGCGTGCTTTCGGGGGAAACCCCAGCTGGGCCGGGGGAATCCCCTGCAGCCGTCGTCATCCAGGACGCCCAGAACTTCACCCCGGACTCACAAGGCGCAGGAACTTCATCTCTAACCGGTGTCGAACGGGCTGCTTGTCCCTCCTCCACCAAATCAGCCTCCCGCAAGATGCTGCAGGAGGCCGTCATCAGACGCGCAGGAGGGCTCCATCCGACCGAACAACGCCCGTCATCTTCCCCGGTCTAATCCTCCCTGCCCGAGCACCCAGCTCCACAGCGGGCTGCTCCAGACAGGATGGGTCTCCGGTGAAGTAGCCCCTCCACACAATCACCCCGTCCTCTTTTCCCCCGACAACTCTCATTATCGGTGTCAGAAATGTCCGTTTCTGGAACACCACCACCGTCTGTCTCCCTGGCGCCACCGTCCCCGTTGTCCTGGACAAACTCCTTTCCCTGCTGCCCTCACTCGAACCCTCCATCAGCAGAATCATTGTGCATGTAGGTACAAACGACACTTCTCTGTGACAGTCTGAGAGCACCTAAAAGGATTTTAACCTCCTTTTTAACGTCTTAAAGGACAGCGGAAAGTCTGTTTTCAGCCGAATCCTCGCCCTCCACACCTGGCTCCAACGCTCCTGCGTCTTTTAACTTGGATTTTATCAACAATTTTAACTTGTTCTGGAACCGCGCTCCACCCTAACAGGCTGGGCAGCCAAATGCTCTCAGGACACATCCACCATACAGTTCAATCAGCAGCACGTGCGTGACTTTTAATTAATCCAACACCCGCTCTCATCTCCCCTCCGTCAGCGCTGGATTTTTCCCATGCAAGCCCCGCCCCTACCACACACACCTGCCAACACACCCGTCACTCCTCCTCTCCTACCAGTGTCACCTTCACTCCCCTGTCCATCCCTGTCCATATCTCCTCAAGAACCATCAGCACCAACCGTAAACAATCACCCGCCATAACCCCCAGTCTTAGACACTTAACACAAATCCAACTGCAACCTCCACCTCCACCCGCTCCTGTTCCCACCACAGCAAGATTTGGACTCCTTAACGTCAGATCCCTCAACAATAAGTCGTTTTTATGCAATGATTTTATTACTAACAATAACCTGGACTTCTTTTTCATCACTGAAACATGGCTCTGCCCCGGTGACTGCAGCCCTCTCGTTGAAGCAACCCCCCCAGACTTTATGCAATTTCACCAGCCCCATCTTTCAGGTAGGGGAGGGGGGGTTGCTGTCATTTTCAGGACAGGTTTTAAATGCACCCCGATTTCTTTTAGCACTTTCACATCTTTTGAGCACCTTGGTTTTATTGTTAATTTAAAAGAACCACCGCTGATTTTAGTTTTTTATAGACCACCCAAACCTAACAATGATTTTATTCCAGAGTTTTTATCACAAGCCTTCTTGAAGTTTGACAAAGCCTTGATTCTTGGTGATTTTAACATACATGTGTGCTGTCCTTCCCAAATTCCGACTGTGGATTTTATGAATATTCTGGAATCTTTCAACCTCACCCAGGCAGTGCAAGAACCCACACACTCTCAAGGCCACACTCTAGGCTTTTTTGTCTGGGGTGCCCCCGCCCAGGGCACTGACTTATGTGTGTGTGTGTGGGGGGGGCATGAATTTTTAAGCCCCAAGAAGTAGCACTTGTTCTTGCCCATTTTTACATATCAAAAATGCAGAATTGTCAGGTGACAGCTTCAACATGAAACTTTCTGTTGTGCACAAGAAACAGACAGTTTTATTTTTTATACCTCTGTTCCCTTCATAGGGGCTTCATAGTTTTCTTTAGCAAACTGAAATAATATTATACTTCATCTTGCTTCAGGTTCTTGTCACTGTTTGTTTGTACCAAAACACCATACTAGGATGAAACCAGAGGCCATCTCTCTGACTCCTACCTTGAAATTCAGTGAACAGATCATCAGTCATATTTAATCACCTGTTGGTTCATAAACTGCAGCCAGACCTCACCCTCAAAATGATCTCAAGAAGATAACGTGGAGTTTGCCAGCCAAAATAAGACAGGATGTGTTTTTGTGTGTGGGTTGGTCGGAGTGTGAGTTTGACAAGTGAGATTTCCAGAATGGTGTGTTTGTGAATGTGTGAGAGAGTAGGCGAGAGACAGACACAGGCTCTCTCTATATATTTATACGCCCCTGTTATCAGGAGGCCGTGGCTGCCAAGGCCTCCTAATTCTAAATGTGTTTGGGTGGCTGCATCGGGAGATAAGATGGCAATAAGCACAGTATCACAGCCCAAGACAGTATTAGTTTTCAGTGCATAGATGCTGTCGCTGGAGCTTATGAGTGAACCACAGAAATAGATAGAACAAAAAGGATGCAGCTATCTGAGCAGGAGCGGGGTGAGATCTGTGGAATCAAAGCGGAGACAGTGGTGGATGATGGATTATTTGCTGGGTTCTTAAACAATAGTTCTGAAGCACAAACAAATCAACCGTAGCAAGGCTGCTAGGCCAATGTGTCAGGAATTGTTCAGGTATACACACATATACAAAGCAAGACATCAGTATTCTTGGCTGCAAAGAGTTAAAACATTTCTTGAACACAGCAGTGTGCAGTACGCCTTTCCTGTCGTGGCAGATGGCGTCTGGTTATGCTCCAGGTTTCTGTTAAAAGGCAAGTTTTTGCTTGTCATTGTAAGAAAGTGCTTGCTCATGGTGGGTGAGTGATATGTCTCTGTAAACATTCAAACAGAACACACAGTAGACCTGCCGCTTAGGTAAAGTACTGTAGATTTATTTCTGTTCAAATGAAATGTTGGCTGACCAATCGGTTATAAGTAACGTATCAAACTCCTTAGCTTTTTTCATTCAATCATGATGTTAAGTTTGTAAATTTTGACCCAATTAGGAATAATAAAGATAAGAGGGAGGGTAGGGTGTGGCTGTTTGGTTTACAAGTTGTGGCTCGGTAGTAGACGTGTCTCTGAGAGGGCTTTCACACCGTTTCAGTTCTGGATTCTTATAACGTTGGTACTTTCTAGTGGACCAGCTGGTGCTTGTACAAGTTTCAGCAGAATGAAAGCGGGAGGGAATTTTTCTGTTTTTCTCTTGTAAAGTTAACAACACACTGCCAAAACGCCATGGTTTTGATCTAGCAAAAAAATCTCATCTGAACATATCTTTTATATCCACTAGATATGCAGCCAGCTCTTCCAGTTATTGTACAGTATTTTTCTTCTTATTTATTCTTATATTCAATGTCTTTTTTCAGTACTATTAGAAATAAAGACAGTCAACAAATGTCTCCCTTCGAGCTAAAAGTTCTGTCTTTCTTGGTATAAAATGTTATCAAAGACCTCAGTTAAACTAACATGACTGTAAATAAATACAATTCTCTGAACCAAATTGACATCAAACAATAGTTTCCTTGCTCGACCACTGCACACTGCACTTCTCTGCTGTAACTGGCACAAAACCGTGTCAGTGTGAAAGTCCTCTCAGTGGAAGACCAGCTCCCAGTTCCAGAAGTCCATACCCTGAAGAAACCTTTGTGAAGACATTGAACCCCAAATAACCCTGACCCTGTCATTGGTTAGTGAATGGGAAAGAATAAGATCAGTCAGTACTGATGGGTACTTTACATAGTATCCTCTTCCATTCATGAATAAACGTGGTGTGACAGGGTGAATGTTACATACGGTACAAAAGCACTTTGAGCTGCCAGGAGACTATAAGGCAGCTCTATACTTGCCCTCCATTAGAGATGCAGCAATGAACCTTTTATCTAGATACCGTCACTTCAGAGTCAAACAGGAAGCTGGCCACCACTAACATGAAGAAAACCAATAAGTGACATCATCAACCTTTTCATTTCTGAATAATGTCCCTGACGGCCCCTGATACAAAACCGTGATTTGATCCATCTATTCCACCAAGCCTACTCACTGGCGCCTTTAAATAAAATGAAGTATTATTATTGTCATTAAAGATGAACACACTGTATAGCAAATAGAAAGTCAGGAAATGTAATGGGAAACCAACACAAGAAATGCTCGAGAGGAGAAAAACATTAAAAAAACAACAACAAACAAACATTTTAAGCACTCCCAGCCCTCACCCCCCTTCTCTGCCACTTTGTACATTACCTGACTTTATACATAACCTGTGTGTTTTGTGGAGTGATGAGAGAAGCTGGTGCAGCTGTTCAAAACCTAGTCCCAAAAAATAAGATCGCTTTTTCAAAGGGGATTTCTCAGGAAAAAAACACTGCTTTATATTCAAAACAATGTGATTAATAAATGAAAGAAAAAAAATGAGGAAAAATAGGAAAACAGCCCTGATTACCATCTTCCAATATCAAAAAACCATTTAGGTTCCAATAAGAGTCAAACACTCTTCTATACTTCAGCCAAGAATCTCCAGAATAAAAAGACTGAGTGAGTTTTGCTGTCTCAGCTTAAATCACAGTTGGGCTGGAACTTGCCCCACCACTTAAATCTCTACAAATGAAGGATCAAAAATCCAGATTACTGCAGCATCATGGTTTTGGCTGTCAGTTACACCAGGCTCTGCCCCCTTCCAGGGCTCAGAGGGGATTTGTAACAGACACTTGTCTCGTCTGCCCTGACCTCGTGTAATGATTAAGTGCAAGAGCGGCCATAACTACCAACGCATGCCCTGTACGGTCCCATGTTGATAAAAGTGTAGAGTTTTCACACCTTTTGGTGTGGCTACTGCAGTGTCAAGAAGTGCTTTCAAGGACTCAGAAACTGTTCATCTGGTATAATTCCTCCTCTTTCTATGAGAAACAGATTTACTTTGCCACTGATTTTCCCTCCATGACGTTAAGATGCTGCTCAGTGGTAATAGTACTTCCTTCTTCTCCACAACAGAAAATATCTCTGCTATCAAGAGCTTCTGATTAGCCCTTCAAGGCTGGAAGAGGTCTATTCAAAACTTAATCATCATTGATATGACTTAATAACCCTTCACACTATGTCGTTAAAATTCTACTGCATCATCAGACACCATTTTATTGCTGAGCTGATGGCTGGGTTAGAAATTATATTGCTTTTCATGTGTCTGAAACACTCATTGACGGGCTTTTCACTTGAGGTAGTGAATTTTGAGCCATTACATCATTTCCTGTTATAAAAGTATTTACATAAACTTATTTCACAGAAACAGCATGACAGTGGGAAACACTGTTATGTAGTTTATGCATTCAAATAAGCATCAGTTGGGTAATTATATTCAGCCTTGATGATGTCATCATGTACAATCCTGACCCCAACTTTGCTCTAACTTTGCATTTGTTTGTGCAATTTGTGTATCAATGTGACACTTGGATTTTTAAGCACCATTCCATTGCTGAGCTCACTCTTTCCACTTCAACAATGTGTCATATGTTATCATTTAGAAGTCACTGCTGCAGCTGTAAAAGTTTCCTGGTTGTACTTAAAAGGCTTCAGCACTGACATTGAACCATCTAGATGGAGATTATCCTGCAGATTCACTTTTTTCTCTTGGACCAAGAGTAGAAGTGATGATACTGCAAAAGGATGTTTGAAAGATAACGGCAATGTTTTATGTTGTCTGCTAATCAGATCCATGTGGGACTCCAGAGCAGTTTTTTGTTTTGATAAGTCAAAAGAAAGGAAAAATACATTTTTGGCAGGCAGTTAAAATTCATCTTGACCAGACACTGAAAGTGAGTTGCATCTGATAGTGAGTTGAAACTCTCAACAAACTTCAAACTTTTGGACACTCAAGGTCAAAATAATAATTTGAGCTGCTTAGCTTTAGCATATAAATTCTTCCCAATTGGTGAAATCATGTTCCCTATATCCAGAAATAATTGCACTAAAGTGGGCCTTGACTCTCTTTTAGTCCAGTTTAGTTAATTCACACACATCATCACAAATACATATGTGGCACAGATATACATATACAGATATTTAAGATTCAAGATTCACGTTATCATCTTTCAGTTACATCCCATACAAGAAACATAGAAAAGACAGAGCAGGACAGGGAGTATTGTTTATTGGCTTGTTCAGAAGATAAATATCAGCAAAACAAACTGCATGATCATATCATTCTTTTTTATTTCATGGTCCATGCAGAAAAGACGTCTCTTGGATGTGCAGAATGAACGTTTTTTTTTAATGACGTCTTTTTCGGACATCTTCTGGATATACCAGAACCTTGTAGCCATGATTGAGGAGGGCACACAGTGCACATGAGAGCCTGATGTACATGATTACGTCACAGACAGGCAGGCAGTCTACGCTCCACCACGCAGGCGGATTATCCGTCCGTCTACACTCTCCGTGCTGTAAACTGGCTGTTTATCCTGGCACCATGGCATAGGTGTGCTATGTCTGCGCTCCACAGCGTAGGCTAACTGCCTGCCTAGGCCCCATGGTGTGTAGACCAGCTGTCTGTTTACGCACCATGGAGCAAGAAGAGCTCATCATCATCATTTGTGGTTTGCTCTGATTCATCTGGATTCTTGTGAGATAAAATCAAGTTTTTTTTTCCTGTTTCCTGCTCTATCCACTATTCTAGCCACTCTGAAAAAAGACATGAAATAACTTCAAAACTCTGCTCTCTTCTTGGAGTTAAACAAATGCGATGCAGAGCTTCAGCATCCAGGGATTAAGTCGAGGGTTGTGAGGTCTCCTCACCTTGCCAGGAAATCCTATCTGTGTGAAGCTCTGGTGTTACCTAATTGATCGGCCTTGAGATGCTCAGCGACCTGACACACTGTGAACATCTGCAGGGTCAACAACCAAACTCAACAGCTCCTCTGTCTCTGCCACAAACCGTCTCAGCAGGAGGCAATTAATAAGCTCCGTGTGGTCAGAGGGAACTCAACAGAACAGAGACTGACATAATCCACTCGCTCTGAGATTTACCTGGACACAGGAACTCTGTCTCCCTTTGGCTGCTGTTTAGCACAGGATGTTTCTCCATCCCACATTGTTAGTTCCAACTAAAGAGGTGTAATTCATGCACAGAAACAATCAGCTTATCGCTATAAAGCCAAACTTATCATATTTGATACATGAGTTCAGAGACCTCTATCTCATCAAAATTGTACATAATTTCTTTAAAAACCTGTTAAAAATATTTTCAAAAACATATTCTACCACCTTGATGATTGTCATATCACTATAGTTGGCTGAAGTTGTATTTTGGCCCTTTTCAAAATATCTGCTCTCATGAAATCATTTACTCACATATTTTCAGGAAAATCATTGTTTGATTTTCAAATAGCTACTTTTTTAAATAAGTGTTTACTGCATGAAATAAATGCATATTTACAAAAAAATTTAATAGAGTAGATAAAATAGTACGCCAAATTGCCCAGCGTGTCAAATGTGATACAAGAAATATATCATGAATGAAATGATAAAGCAATATTTTTATGTGGATTTTGTTAAAAGTTAGATTAAAAGCTAATAAACATCTCATTTCCAAAGAAATGTAATTTTCGGACTATTTCTTGATAGGTCGACCTATGCTGGGTTAATCCTCTGGTGCATGAATTATGAAAGTCAGTGTCAGGATTTTTCCTTTGGGTGTTTTTATTCGCCTTAAGGCATGAAAAAAAGTTTTCCATTTCTTTTTTCCAAATATGTGTAACTGAGCATTCAACATAAAACAGTGTGAACTTAATGTAAATATGACTGATTTTTTTGTTTGACTTCTTCTTCTTTTTTTTTTTTTTTTGGTTATGTCATAAATAATCTTTTTTTTAATGCTTTGCAGAGCATTTTAACTCTCTTTCATTCATTTTAACAATGAATAATTTAGAATTTATAGTTTTCAAGCTTTTTCACCCTCAGATGTTTGTCTAACTTTTTAAAAAATATATATGTGTGGAAAAAAAAATTGAAAACATTTTTTCAGGCTCTAAGAAGAATAAAAATATCCTGACACAGGCTAATATGAATTTCCACCACGTAAACCATTGAATTTAGTAGTAAGTAGCTTTTAAATAGGTGTCCACTGTAGTGACCACTATGCACCACAGGGTTAAATCATCAAAAGGGCAGCCATAATGAAATAATGGACCTAAAATGAGGCATTATTCTGCAGTTTCTACAAAAAAATTCACTAAGTGTGAAATGGTATTTTGTTTGATGAATAATTTAATCTTCACTACAACATTTCAGGTTTCTTTTGTAATTAGACAGCCCTGTTAGAGCTCATGTCTTTAATTTTCTCCCCACTGTGATGGAGCCTGTGGTTAGTAAATGGCGTCCTGCGCTCGCTGCTTGTTTCATCCTGTCGAGGATACATTTTCCCTCGACTTTCATTAGTTTGTCAGAAAATATAATGCTTCGCTCTGCCATTTTTACTCCGCAGCACTGGGGAAGGTCACGCCGTGTTTTCTCATTATGTTGACGCCACCTGACAGTAAATGTTACCTATATCGATGCTGTGGCTGCATGTGGCGTGCGTGCAGGTTGGGCTGGTGTGTTTGTTACAATTAAGACTTACAGATAAAAATGTCCTGGGAACAAAGTGTTGAAGCATGCAGAGTGAGTGTGTGTGTGTGTGTTTGATTGATTGGATGTTTCAAACTACACTCTCTTGTTTTGGATGACAAGCTACAATAAACTGTTTTCATGTGATCAATCTGTTTCCATGGCAAATATTTGTTTGTGTTGAAGCGTTGAACTGCTCTAAACTTTGATTTACTTCAAGACAGAAAAAAAAAAGAAATTAATCTTGCTGCTGGAAGCCTAAACAGTAATAAATAAATAAAACTCATTATTCCCAAGACCCTCAAAACAGTCAGGACATTGAAATTATTATCATTATTATCACTATAATTGTTAATATTGTCATTATTATTATTTTTTGTTATCATTATTGTTATTAATATAATTTTTGCTATCTTTACTATTATTGTCATTAACACTATTATTATAATTGGCATTATTATAGATATCATGGGTCTTATTATTATTATTTTTTTCTTAATTATTTTCAACTGTTAATTATTACATGTTTGTTATTATTGTATCTTGTATGATAGATAGATAGATAGATAGATAGATAGATAGATAGATAGATAGAGTGTTGTTATTTAGACATTTCTTCATCTCTTTGTTTTGTTTCAGTTCCTCATTATTATTATTACTACTATTATTATTACTATTATTATTGTTATTATTATTATTATTATTATTATTATTATTTAAGACATCATCATTTAATAGTGTTTTACACATTCTGTCATATTCTGTCAAAAAAAGTTTAAATAAACAAAGTTCATCTAAAAAAAAAAAAACAGTCAGGAGTTTGCTACAGGCATTTTATGATATAGATTTCATTTTTCTTTCTAAAATAATCACTTCATCTCTGTTTGTTTGCTGACAAAGAAGGCGGAGTTTCAGTTCAATGCTTTGCACACTCCTGTTCTGCAGTAATTAGACTCAGTGGAGGGTTTATCACCGGGAAAGACACTCAAGTGGGATGTTATTCTTATCAGCATGAAATTAGTAAAAAATTGGATTTTTGAATTTAGGTCGCTCTGGTTGATGCGTTCAAAGGTTTCCCAGTAGTTTTCAAGCAGTTCAAAAAGAACCGCAGCTTCAGAGTCTGTTATCTCGCTGACTGGTCTGATTTTGAACATGAATCTAATAATGAGAAAATCCTGTCTCTGCACATGTAAAAACGTGGCCTTTAAGTATTTTACTGTACAGCAAAAGAAAGTGCAGTCAACGGTCAACAAATGCATCTTTGAACTAGAAATGTTATGGATTCTGATAAAGGAACACTGTGCGACAAACTAGAAAGTGCAGAAGATTTGAGGATTTTCAATAAAGATAAGAAAATAATTCAACAGAAGTTGGTCCAATGCAAAATTATTCTCTGTCATAAAAAGACAAAGAGCTTTTTGTCTCTGTGCTGAAGTGGTACAGTTGGTGTATTTTCTTTCCCTGTAGTCAGCTTGTACTTGTCAGGAATATTTTACGGCTTCCAGAAGGTGTGAAAAGAAAATAGTTTCTACTAAAAGCTTTGTCACATACTGAGTTACTCACTTCAATACAACTTTTAATTACAAGTCTGTCAACCAAGAACTGTGATTTAGGATATTAATGAATTAAGCCTGATAGAGGAGCAGAAATGCTTTTAATTATAGAGCATAAATGTATGCAGACGGATCACAAGAATCATAAGAAGAGACACAAGATATTCAGATGTGCAAAATTAAAATTAAACTCGTAGAAAGAAGAAAACAACTGTGGATTAAGGTTCATCATGACACCAATCATTGTTTGTTACCATTGGTGAAATTCCATCATTTGTTGTCATGAGTTCTTTTCTTTCATTCTTTCAGTTTTTGTGCTGATTACTCACAGCTCTGCATGGCACTATTTTCAGGTATCAGCGAAAACATTCTAACAAAATACACCAGGTGCCAACGACAGATTTAGATATTGTTAACTTAAACTACTGGCCTTAGTCATATTTTCAAGTTTTTCAGGAAACCGAATAAACTACACTAAATAGAGTAAAAATTGCGCTTTTTATTGATTGAGGCCATTAGAATACTGAGGTAAAAACAGCATTTTCTTTTCACTTAAGATATTGACCATTTTACCAGAGATGGGGAGCATTCTCAAGAGCTGACTCAGGCAAAAATATCATTTTCCTAAAAAAGGGACTTAGGCCATTAGTTAAAGAGTGCAATGATATGATAACTAAACAAAGATGACAAAGCTAATATTTCTGTAAATGGCAATCTTGACTATTTTAATACATTGGGAGCAAAATTGTCTTTGAGATACAGTTCGTTGAATGAGCTAATGGAAGTATTTCTGTGCCACTCTTGGAGTTGAAATAATTAGTTCCAACACTGAGTTTATCCAGTGTCAAAGTTAGAGTTTGAAATTTCTAGCATTGATTTTTTTTTTTTTCAGAGTTAAATAAAAAATTCAGCGTTAAAAAAATGATGTCTCAAACATCCAGTCTTTAAAAATTCTGGATGTAATACATAAATAAACAAATAAAAAACTATTCAGTGTAAAAAAAATCAACAATTTAAAAAAATTCAGTGTACAAAAATTCAATCTTAAATACAAATTTAGTGTAAAAAAATGATGCTTGGAAATATCCTTTTTAAACAAAATTCAACACATTAAAAACATCAACACCTCAAAAAATATTCAGAGAAAAAAAATCAACATCTCAAAAAATTCAGTGCAGAAAATTTCAATCTTAAAGACAAATTCAGTGTTAAAGAATCAATGTCAATGTAAAAATATTCAGTCTCAAAATATCCAGTGACAGCATCTGGGTAACCAAGGAGAAGCAATAGTTCCCCGTCTCTATTCACGCAACGTCCAGTATGACAATCGACACTATTCTACAATTTCATTTAGCAGACGCTTTCGTCCAAAGCCACGTACAACACGAGCAAGAAATGAGAATGAAACCTTCACTAGTGTAATGAAGTGTTACAAATTTAATGGTCACAGGTGCTGCACAAAGAAGTGCTGTTAATTAGACGCACCAGGCATCTTCTTCTTCTTCTTCTTCTTTTTTTGTATTTTATCACATCAGAAGCAAAGCAGAAATTCATACTTAAACTCAGAAAAACTTCCATACGAGCTTATCAGTGAGAGCTTACACACATCACCTCTACACCTTGTCATCTACATTTGGCTGAAATTTGAGCTTTCTAGGTGAAACTTTGTAGAAGTAAGAGAGCTTTTAGTCTCAGGAGACCAAACACACACAAAATCATGCGAATAAAACCAGCTGTATCAGGGCTCAGTGTCTTCTTTGTAGTCAACTATGTTTTCGCTGTGAAAAGGTTCACTAAATATTGTGAAATTATAGCGCCCAATCATGGCTTGGCAGGCTTCGTGTGAACGGTAAGGCTATTGGTTCCTGTATGTGTGATTTTCAGAGCGATAGACAATAAATTAGGTTGTTAGGCAAGCTTCACACAGTATGAGCTAATGCTAATAGCGCATCAAGCAGAGTGCCAGTGGGAACTAAGAGGGTAACCTCTTGTGTCCAGCATGAAGCATCTTGAAGTGAATGATGTTCAAAAATTGTTTATAAAAAGTGAAGATTAAAAAAAGACACTGTTTCAGCTGCATTTATTCTGATGTGGACTTTAGCCACTTATTAAAACATGACATTTTCTTAAACTAGAGACTTTAGTCTTTCAAATGTGGTGTCACTGATGAATTTTGACTTTATGGTTCTACAGTTATAAGCTCTGAAATGTAGCATGGTAAATAGACCAGAATCGTGTTCAATGTAAGGGGTAAGACAAACACAAAGTAGTACATTGCTTCAAAAGATTCAATTCAATCATATTCAGTCCAATTTAGATTAATTTAACTAGATTGAGTTAAATCCAGTTTCACTCAAAAGTATTGTTCCAACAGAGTAGTTGTTACAGTAGCATTAAAACATTTAGAAAATACAATTACGTACAAGAAAAACCCTCAAACACCACCAACAGAAAACTACATGAATCTTAAAGAGAGACAAACAGTGGCAGTAGAGCAGTGAGTAAGAAAGTGTGAATTATTGTTTATGGTTAAGGAACTGTTCCTGCTCTGAGCGAAGGGGCCCTTTACCTCCACCCAGAGGGCAGAGGGGGGAACTCCTGCAGGAGGAGTTGGGACAGGTCAGTCATGCAGAACTGAGCAGGGACTCCCCTCTTTTCAGGAGTGTCACCACCACTACGGACTTTTTAATCCAATGAAAGATCGATGACCGTGCAGCTGATTTGTTTGCTGAATCCAGTAAGAGAACAGTTTTCAAGTGTGTCTCTCTGATAAAACTGATTTATATTCATTTATAGTCAAACCTCACTTCTTATCTCTCTATATCAAACAGTTTTCAGCTTATAAAACAGCTCCTAAAGGTGACTCGAGGCCCACGTTGGATTAAAAATCTGTCGTCAAATGTGACCTGTGTTTGTGCTGCGAATCAAACTACTGTCAATAAACCCTGCGACTCTCTAACTGCCTTATCACGGCTGACTGTTGTGTGACAGTCTGTTATGACAGTTAATGAGCAGAATAAAGAGAGAGACAGAGGGAGGGGAGCTGATGGAGGGATGAGAGAGGGAGAGACAGAGAGGGGGAGGTAAATCCAGCAGGACATATTGTGGCTCAGCAGTTCTGTTGTTTTGTGGCTCTGCCAAGGACAGGCTGCGTCGTCACACAGCAACCTCATAACTCCAGTCTGGCCTTTATTGATTTAATTCTGCCTAAATTGAGAAGTGAGTCCTCTGTGTACTCCCTGACTTTCATGACCTTCAGACCTCCGTAGCCCAATTAAAACCTCAGATCTGGTTCCAGACATGATTGATGCATTAAAGCCAACGCACATGATCGATGTTTCAGCCCAGCCTTTAACAAATAATTAAATGATCCTGAATGAAATTAGCTTGGCTGCTAATTTGTGTTGGACAGCTGTGGGCCTGGTATCTAATAATGTGATAAAATCAAACAGCAGTAAATACTTCACAACTGAAACCTAAAGCCTAATGGCTTCATTTCATCCTGGCATGGCTTCTTCCCATCTGTGTCTGTTAAACAAGTTTTTGTTTTATTTCTAATTTAATCCGTCAGCCTGCTGGGACGTTTCTGCAGACTTTCAGGGAACTAACTCCACCAAAAAAAAAGCACTTTATTCACATCATTAAAGCAAAGATGATAAAAAACACAGGGTCTTAACTTGTTTCCTGTTTACACCAAGTTAGCAAAGTACGCGAGGGTGCTGGGAGGCAGTTATGTTAATGCTAAAAAAAAACTCAGTCTAAAAGATGATGCCATCAAATCGTCATGCTGCTTTAGAGGTTTATAGATGGATTCAGTGATTCCTACAACACATGAATATGGAGCAGTTTGAAGTTTTGCATGTTTAATATGGACAAGTGTTGTTACTTTATATCCACATTTGAAATATACTGATGCATATACTCCTCTTCAAAGTGTTTGAAAGTAATTGCTCTTGGTGGTGTGTTGCATCATTTTACTAGAAATACCACCAATTAAATGAATTTTAAAAGTTGCTGAGGTTAAAAAGAAAATGAAAATCAAGAATACCAGTGCTCTACATCCATGCTGAACTATCAGAAACTTTAAGAGAGATACAGGAGCATGTTAAGGAAGTAAATAAGAATTTCGAGATAAAGTTCAATACTCCGCTTTAGTATTATAACTGCTGCTCAAAGGAAATCTCACATTCTGAGAAACTCTCATTTTGAATTTAGGAAAATAGCCATTCAAGCAGTAAAAGTAGAGTTGTTCAGAAGACAGACTCTGAAACTCTCTAAATGGAGGGGAAGCCACAGAAGGTCACTGCTCAAGAGGCTGACTCTTCACACAGAACTATGTGGAAGCATTTTACTGGAACTTTGGCTGTAAAAGAGAGAGAGTGGTAAGAAAAGGTGAAAAGATGCAGGGATGGCAGCAGCCTTGAGGGGGTTGTCAAGAACAGCTGATTGAAAAACTTAGCGGAGGTCTGAGGCTGTCGTCAGTGCGTCAAGAGCCACCGAGCACAGATGTCTTCAGGAAAGAAACTACTATTGTTGCATTGCCACTGCTAAGCTACTTTTGAGCCACAAGTGTTCTAACTGGGCAAAAGAAAAGCGTCACTATGACAACAATAAATAACTACTTTTTTCAGCTAACATTTAACCTTTATTGAATAGTTCCAGTTTTGTTTTATTCTTCTGAAAATAAAATGTAGTTAACCTTGTAGTGCATAGTGGTCACTACAGTGTACACCTGTTTAAAAGTTATTTACTCCTAAATTCTAATAATGTGGTGGAAATTCATATCAGCCTGTGTCAGGATATTTTTCATCTTAGGGCCTGAAAAAATGTTTTCAATTTTTTTTTCCAAACATATATTTATTTTACTAAAAGTTATAGACAAACATTCGAGGGTAAAAAACCTTATTAGCTATAAATTATTAAATTATCATTAAATTATTTATTATGCCAAAATGAATAAAAGAGAGTTTTAATGTTTCGCAAAGCATTAAAAAAAGATTATTCATGAAATAACTATTTAAGAAAAATTGAAAAAAAAAAAAAGGCTTAAAACAAATAAAAACACCCAAGGAAAAAATCCTGACACTGACTTTCATAATTCATGCATCAGAGGGTTAAAGAAAAAAAATCACTCTTGACACACTGTTTCCTGGTTCCTCAAAAATAATAAAAAAATAAAAAATAAAAAAAGAGTGGACAGGACTGACGGGAAGTGGCTCTGTAGAGGGAAAGAGGCCCATTTTAAAAGGCTCAGTGTTGACACTTTAGATAGTTTCTACCAGAGATAAACTAAAGGTCAAGAATTAGCTCCCAGGCACAAAATATCACAAATATTCTCATGCTTCAAATATCTTGGGCAGATATCAGAGGAGGAAAAAATAGATAAAGATGACCTTTAACAGAGCACAACTGCTGCATATTCTCAAAAAGTTGTCTGTTCAAAGGTATTTTTTTCCAGATTGAGCAATGAAGTGAAGTCTCTTTTCTGCATGTTGCCTCTGTGTTTAACCTGCAGCTTTGAATAAAGAGAGAACATGCAGTAAAACAGCACCTGAGGGCAGTTTTTTAGCTTGACTTGCATGCAGATACCTGTTTACAAACAGCAGTTAAGAGTCAATCTTTGTTAGATGACTGCCAATGTGTCCCTGGACTGTATTCACTCCTTCCTGCTCTAAAAACAGACTGTTTTCCTGCTGTTGGCAAAGCCTGCAGAAAGGCTGGTGAATGATACCACTCAAGCTCCAAATAAAAGCATTTGTTTAAGCTCCCACAGAAGAAATCAGGATTAAATCAACACCAAGAAGCGAACAGGACACTGCAAAACCAGCAGATGTAACTCTGCTCTTCAGACACTCCTCTCCTCTCTCTATTTACTCATGATAAGGTCAATACTTAGGAGACATGGCATTGAATTCCACTGCTATGTAGATGACAGTCAGATCTAGGTGCCTGTTTGGGTTTCTTGAAGACATAAAGGCCTGGATGGCTCTGAACTTTTTAAATTTTAATGATAAAGACTGATCTGGGTCCCCTTGCCGAGTATACCAAACAGTCCATCACAAACTTAGGCATTAAAATAGACTCTTTTCTTAAGATTTATAGTTAGATAAAGTCAAGCTTCTTCCATTTGAGGCAGCGGGCCACAACAAGTTTGCCCGTCTCCAGATAGTTCAAAATGCAGCTGCATGTCTTTTAACTGGCATTTGTAAACACGACCATTTCTCCCCATTTGAGCCTCACTACACTAGTTGCCCCCTCATTTTAGGAGTGATTTAAAAGTCTTTTGTTTTTAAAGGCAGAGTCTTCAGGAATTTTCTTTTTCTTTTTTCCGTTTTGTTTCGTTAACATCCAAAAAGGGCTCCTCTGTGGCTCAGTGCCAGCGGCAGCGCATAGTCACTGCTCCAATCGTAGCTTATAGTGCGGGGAGTGTTATCACAGCATTACAAATGCCGTTACGTTTTCCAGTAACGGGTACTCAAGTCAGTTACTATTTCAAATGTTACAACGCCGTTACCGTATCCAACAGTGAAATGTGGCGCGTTACCTTGTATATGACCTGGCAGACACATAAGCAATGATGATTGGTTAAAGATAGAGTGTAATCATGTTGAGACATTTCTCAAGGAGCTGATGATGTTACAGTGAAGTCTTCAGTCACAGTTATCGCACAGTTTGTCAGTGTTACCTGCAGTCAGAGAGGAGCTCATGCAGTGGCTTTGGATCAAACCAACTACAGGGGAGGGGAGGATTCCTTTGAAAGTTTCCATGGGAGACATAAGTAGCCGACTTACTTTGACTTGTAAAAATATCAGAGATGACAGGACCAAACTTAAAAACAGGGGGTTAATCAGAAGCAATTACAATAGGGCAGTAGAGTGGGACACAGGGTTAAAAAGCAGTGGACTCCCCCTCTAAATCAGGTTTGTTGGCACATCTGCTGCCTATGCACTCAATTTTGCTGTTGTGGCTCCAAAACTTTGAGATGATTTGTCACAGCCCGTCAAAAAAAACACTTCTCTTCCTGTTTTTTAAATCCCTTCTCAAGACCCATCTCTTTTCTTTTATTTCTTTATTCTATTTTATCTTATTTTATTCTTTTTATTGTATCTTATCCAAATATTTGATTGCTTTTACTACTTAAAAAATTTTTTTTCTCTCATGTTTAATGTTTTTGAATTGATTTTGTGTTTTTACATGTGTTCTTTTTTTTCACATGAGCTACTATGTATTTTATTTTCTGTCCTGTACAGAATTTTGGTCAAAGTGCCCCACACATTAAGTTGGATTGGGTTGGATTTTATGCACTTCATGGATTTTATGGGATAGATTCTGCACCAGGCGTCAAGACTCAGTGTTACCACGTCAGTTTTTGGTTGCATTCATACTCAGAGAACAAGAGTGTGCAACCCACAGTTAACAGAGCACATAAAAAGCCTCTAAGGCATTATAAAAGTGAAGACGAGTGATTTAGAACTCCACACCACTGATGATAAAGATGATTGCGGAGAAACTATTTTACCAACATTTTTATTTGTTGTCCTTTTTGCAGTAATTTATGCCAGGGAAGACAGTGTTTGCAGAGAGTGAGGTAGCCTCTATTTATATCTCTCCGTCCCAATTACTGCCCATTCTGTGTCTGAGCAGCACAAATTAATCCTTTTATTACACATGCAGTATGAAATAGACGGCTGCTCGCTGCTGTGAGTGAAGCGCAGAGAAAGACTGCTGGTTAGGGAAAATAATGTTTCAAATTGGATGGGATGGTATAATTAGACAAAGCCTTTTGTACAACAGGTACAACAAAACAAGAAAAACAAACATATTTTTAAAACTTGTGACATATTCTTTGCAGGTTATTAATAAAGCACTGACATCGTGGAGGGTTTAATTTGAAAATAATGAACATGTTCGTGAGGATGGGGTTACCATAGCAACAGCCATTTTTCCAGGAATCAAGGGCACTATTAAAAAAAATACAAAAAATATTATGGATTAATTAAATTTCAAATGATTGATGTCTGCTTTCTAAAACCAGATGGAAAAAAAACACTTCTAATGGAGAGTTGCATTGTTTTGCTGAACAAATGAAACATTTTGCTATTAATGTGAGAACTTTAATGCTGTGTAGCTGTCATACGGATGCACTTGCCACAAAACGTTTTTTTCAGAAACTCTGGTTTGGATTTAGATTTGTTTTTAGACAGGTATCATGGGAGAAAATGGTCTGAAGTCTGATAGAGTGCTGAGCAGCTGAGGGTGTGATGTGGAAGTGGTTGAAAGTCCAGCAGAGATTGAGGAGGGTGTGTATTCAGGGGGGGTCATAGGGGTAAGTGGGGTGGAGGTTGTGGAGAGCTTTACAGGAGAGAAGAAGGTTTTTATAGTGGATGTGGTTTAGAACAAGGAGCCTGTAAAGTCAGATGAGAACAGGGGTGATGTGGTCAGATGATTTAGTGCACGTGATGATCCAGGAGACCAGGCTCTAAATGATTTGTGGCCTGTTAATGAGTTTGAGGGGGGGGGGGTCCTGTGAGGAGGGAGTTACAGTGGTTGATGTGAGGTATGACGAATGAGTGAACCACTATTTCAGTGCCACATGACGACAGTGATGGGCGGAGTCTGGAGATGTTAGGGAGGTGGAAGAATGCACTCTGTGGCCTTTTTTAAAACCAAACCCTACACCCTACCCCTCCGTGACAGCATGCACTCTGTCAGTTACACCCACAGCTGAATGAAGTTGTAGGGTTTAATTACAGCATCAGCTTTGGGACAAACTTCGCCTGTGTCTGGCGGAAACAGGAATTGCGTGTTGCCGCTTGGGAGTGAAAAGCTGCTGTGTGCCTGCAAATGATGCACTGATGGGTGTGCACTTTTATTTTTCTCTTTCTGTGCTTAATAAAGTTATATTACTTTAAAATGATGAATTATCATTTAATGTACAACTCAATGTTAAGTCAATTTATTGTAATTTCATCATTATGTCATAAAACAAGTTGTCTAAAATTATAATAATTACAAATACAAGCCAATATTTTGAAACGTCAGCAGCAGTAAGCTTTGTTTTTTTTTTTTGTTTTAGTTTAGTTTGAGTTGAAACTTCACAAATACATCAAAAACAACATTGAATGGGATAAAATTCCACAAAATTAACAAATAACTTATTTGCGACATGACTTTGATTAGCCTTTATCACGTAAGTGCTGAAATCAGCCTATTTAATGTGCCTAAGTTTGTTAAATTACTTTTACTTGTTATCCTTAGACGGCAGATAACTTTTTGCAACAAAATACAGCCCCCACCCCACCCAACCTCCCTAATCATGATTCTATAGAATGATCCATAAACTTGCCTAAAGCATAGACGCATCAGGATACAGATACGTCAGACACAATTAGCGATGCACGTGTTCAGTTAGTCAGCATCAGAGCAGACTCTCTGGTGGAGGGTTTATAGTTCCAGACTAAATATAGTGAACCCCCCATGGGGACGCGCAAACGGAGGGGTAGTGGGTAGTGGGTGTGTGTCGTGTGCGGTTTCAAAAAGGGCCTACGGGTGTATTTTGAAAAGTGCTTATGGAACTTAGATACCCTACAGATATCCACTAATTCTATCAAAGGATAGAAAACAATAGGAGTTTTTCCAAACAGAGAAACTCATGCACTCAAACCTTTTTCAAATGTGTACAAAGAAAACCAACGGATGGTGTTGACCTCCTGTGTGCGCTCAGGTGACCTCAGCCTCCTTATATAACCTCTGTCAGCTAATCGTCACCAGCTGAGGAAAACATCACAGGTGCTCCCAGTAATCACTGATTAGTGATGCAACCAGCCAACTGCAGCTGGGTTTCTTCTCAAACAAAAACATGTTATTTCATTTGAATCACACTGTAGATCAAAGGTATCCAAACTACAGCCTGTGACCCATTTTCAATTTGCCTGCAGCAAGTTCCAAAAATATAATAGAACATGGTCCACACATGAAACCAACACTTGACTGTACTGTTATTCTTGGTTGTAACACTAGGTAGAGCTCCTGTCTTTAACAAGGTAGCTTCTCTACCAACAATTAGGCAGAAAAAAAATTGTAGCGGAAAAATGGTAGAACTGAAAAAACGTAAGGTAGCAAGTTAGGGCAGAAAACGTCAGACATGATGGGAAATTAATCATTTTTCACAATGGTCAAGGGGAAATGTGTTTGTTTAATTTGCAATGAAACAGCATTCATGTTCTCACAAGCCCAGTTACTTAATACACTTAGTGGATAAAACCTGATATCATTATCTAATGTATGTTAGCTGATGTATTTGCATTACAAGTTTAAATTCCCCTACCCCTCTATTTTTCTGCCCTTGTACAAGGCTGTTAAAGATCACCATGCTCACTGGTACTCCCTTTTCACGGAACAGGTGCATGTGCTAGTTACAGGCCAGTGCCTGACTTAACACTGGTTCTTTGTGTTTCCACCAACAAAGAATCGGCCCCAGGTGCTAAAAACTGGTGCTTAACAGGCACCAAGTCTTTGCTGGGTTGGAGCAAGGCACCAACTATGGCAGGGGCCAGGGGCGGGGTTACCATTACCAACGATCAGCAGAGGGAAACAGCCATTTTTAAAAAGGAAAGCTGTTGGGCGGGTCATCTGCTGTGTTGTTGGAGTTTTTGCATTAAAACTTGAAACATTGGCAAAAATAAAGCAGCAATGTATCGAGCTAATCTTTCATAGATAGTTGATACTCATTATAGTATCATATTTATGTATTCTTGGAACTTATGCGCTATTCATTTTCTTGCATTGCTGCTGTGAGTGTGAATTTCCCTTCGTGAGATTCATAAAATATCTCATCTTATTTTATCTTATCTTATTCACGTGACAGCATTGTTTCTGTCTTGTGTTCACGACTCTCCGCTCTCTGTATTGCTCACAGCAGAGTTCTGCACCGATGCACACAGACACACTATCACATGCACGTGGACATACACACACTATTACGAGCACTCTCTATTTAGCAGACAGAGAGTTGAGAAAACTACCACAAGAAATGCAGAAATACATCTCTCATTTTTTTTAAAGTGCTCCCATGGACACCTATGTGAAGATGGTGTCACTAAACCATGTTGGCCTGAGGGCTGCAAACCAGGGGGAAACACTGAAACTTCTATGTATCCAATCACGCACTGAGCTTTTATGGCAACACAATGATATTGCTCCAACTTGGCTCTTTGCGGATTGAAAACCAAACTGGTTCTCAGTAAGAACTGGAGTAGAACCAAATAAGCATTAGCACTGGCACTAGCACCGAATGAGAACTTGTGGAAAGGGGCATAAGAAGCAATCTGAGGCTGCTGTTTCAGTATGAGCTGCTGACCCTCTTTGTAAAAAATAAATCAAAACCCATCAATGAAGTATTATGATTCTTTTCTTTTCGCATGTTCATGTATCAAGCTTAATTTACCTACATTTGATTTATTTTATTAACTTGAATGAGGTGATATTCCTCAGCACTCATGATTGGCCCAGCCTTTGTTTCTGAATGTCCCTTAGTGAAAAAAATTTGGACAACCCTGCTGTACATCCATAACACAAGGAAGAAAAGCAATGTTACAATACACAGAAAACTATAAAAAAGTAACCTCATTGGTTAATTTTGCCAACTTGAATTTACATTTGAAGATAAAGATGTCAAGAGTAGCTTCAAGTACATGACTGTCAGTGTCAAAGAAAGCTCCAGGGATGGCACAAAGGTTCTGCAGGATAAAAAGAGCCTGGACTATTAGAGGCACTGGGCCCTGGTTATATTTAGTAAACTGCAGACTCAAAGCCCACACAGTCAGTGATCAGTGGTCAGTCCTGGCCTGAGGGGAAGACTGTTCTCTCAGAGGACCAGTGGAGGATTTACTTCCCACTGCACTCAACTGCCCCAGATTAACACAGAGAGTGAGTAAGTGTGTGTGTGCGTGTGTATCTGCATCAATCTTCATCACATACTATGCTTCCTCAGCTGCCCTAATTATTTTAAATCAGTCCTTAAACATGAACGATTATGGTGCTGTCCAGAGACCAGAGAATTCCAAAAACCATCCAGGATTCTTAACAACCACTGTCTAATGTTGCTCTTTTTATGCATTTGCTCTGCTTATGTCATTTCTTAGTTCTATGTCTGATTTCCTCTCAAACATTTAAAATGAATGTTGTGACAAAGCCTAAAAATTGCATTTTATTCTAATAATAACTGTAACTATTCTCAAGCCATCTAATAAAAAACTAAAGGAGGAAGTAATGGACAATTTATGTGAATCATGTCTCCATTTTTGTCCTTTTCACAACATTTCTTCCTTGAAATGCTTTCACAAACTGAGGAAAATGTAATCTTACACACTTGTCTTTTATTCGAGTAATACTTGGAAAGTTAATTCATTCATTCTGTTTTGCCTTTATGGCATTGATTTTGAAAACATGTCATTAACCTGCTTAGCTCATAAAGTCTTGTGCACCCTTATGACAGATGTGGTAGCCATCATAAACCTCAGTCTTCAATGACCCTGAGGATCCATCCATTCTGTCACTATTGATGCTCCTGACCCAGAAAGTTGGAGTCCCACCTCCACCAGGAGTCTTTACCCACAGTGACCTCCTCTTCAAGAAATGGAGACAAGCCTAAGTTCTTGCCGGTTGATTCTGGCATCAAGTCATCAATACTTACAACATTGTAAGAAATGGATCAAGTCAGTATCAGTTGTCATGACGGCGGTTTCCTTGGGGATGATAGGAGAGTGAGAAAGGTGGAACTGAAGACCACAGATCAAGGTCATTCAAAGACTTTCATCAGACCAGATGCTGAGGTTCTAAGGAAGACTGGTTTTTAACCCTGTAAAGCCCAACCTATCAAAAAAATAGTTCGAAAATTCAATTTTTTTGGAACTGAGATGTTTGTCAACCCTTTTAACAAAACCCACAAAAAATATTTCTTTATCAATTCTTTCATGATATGTTTCTTGTGTCACATTTGACACACCGGGCAATTTTGCATACTATTTTATCTATTTCTTTAAAGTTTCTTAGTAAATATGTATTTATTTCATGCAGAAAACACTGTTTTTTTTTAAAAGTTACTCTTTCAATTTTATTCTTGCTGCAACTTCTTGAAAATCAAGCAATGATTTTCCTGAAAAAATGTGAGTGGATGATTTCATGAGAGCAGACATTTTGAAAAGGGCCAAAATACAACTTCAGCTGACTGTAGTGATGTGACAATCCTCAAGGTGACAGAACTTTTTTTTTAGAAATATTCTTAACAGGTTTTTAAAGAAACTACTTATCATTTTGATGAGATAGAGGTCTTTGAACTCATGTATCAAAGATGATACATTTGGTTTAAAGACATGTTTGATTCATATTTGGTTTGGGTAATGACCTCACAGGGGCCAGGTGGGGAGGGTTTTGTTTTGAGAGCATTTAGAAAAAAAAAAAAAAAAAAGGATTCTGAAAGGCATTTGCTATGCTATGATGGTTTTGTGACATAATTTCCAGATACAAAGTAGATTTCAGCACGCATTCATTCATTTTCTACTGTTTATCTTGTTTGAGGTCGTGGGTGTCTGTAGCCAATCACAGCTGTTTTGGGACAAGAAGCGGGAAAAACTCACACACACACAAAAAAAAAGATTTAAAAAAATTGAGAAGAAGCCCTGGTAATACCCTCTTTTATTAACTGGTGACCTTGGAAATAACTGCCCAGATCATCAGTGACACCAAAATGAAATAGACTTAAATTACCCCTGAAATGTCTCAGAAATTCTTTAGGAAGTAGTTTCCCTGATTTTAGCTACATCATTCATGTACAGTTGTTTGGCTTCGGGATCATTTTTTTCTCGTTATCACTTTTTTCCTTTCATTTTTTCAGTACAGAAATATGATATAAAAGCATCTAACTGCCAATAGTGTTATGAGCACCACACAGTTTTGTGTTCCAGAGATGTTTTAAATTCTTCTTAAAGCGGGTAAACATCTACTTATTTTGAACTGCGTATCTGAGCACAATCAGACTTCAGCCTGTTTTCCATTGCCTCAGGTGAAAGTATGTTGTTCCTTTTTTAGTTTACCTAGTTTCTACACAATGCTGCCTTTGGTTTGTCATCATTTCGTGGTCAAGTATCTCTAAACAAAGATTGCAGTGGCAGAGGAAGAAGAGGAGAGAGCAGGTTCAAGAGTGTGAGAGCAAAAACAACTACAAGGGCCCCAAGGTGGTGAGGTGTGATAAAACTCAGACCTCACTCAAACGCATTTATTTGCATATACAACTACTTTCCTTATGTTACATTTTCAAAGTTCCTGTGGGGAACTTCAGGCCTTTATTGATTTTGGTGCCCTGTGTGGAAAAGGTTGTGTGTATCACTGTGTTTTCTGCAGAAAGATGCTCTTGAAATACTAAGTTCTATTGATGCTGCATTAAAATGAACTTGGTGCACCTTGTATGAACATTGTATGTGCAAGAAAATTACATTCTACCTTTCACAGTCCAACCTAATATACAGAAGAAGATATTTATAAGCTTAAAACACTATCACATTGTACAACCCTAATACAAATGAATTTGGGATGTTGTGTAAAATGTGAATAAAAAGAAAATACAATGATTTGTAAAACCTCTTAAACCTATATTCAATTGAATACACTGTAAAGACAAGATATTTAATTTTTAAACTGATAACCTTTATTGTTTTTGTGCAAATATGTGCTCATTTTGAAAATGATGCCTGCAACACTTTTAAAAAAAAGCTGGGACAGGGGCAACACAAGACTGGTAAAGTTGCTGATGCTGAAAAAACATCTGTTTGGATCATTCCACAAGTGAACAGGTTCATTGGAAACAGGTGAGTGTCATGACTGGATATAAAAGGAGCATCCTCAAAAGGCTCAGTCATTCACAAACAAAAATGGGGCCAAGTTCACCACTTTGTCAACAACTGTGTGAAATAAAACAGTCCAACAGTTTAAGAGGAATGTTTCTCAATGTTCCATTGCAAGGAATTTAGGGTCTCCATCATCTACAGTTCACTGTCAGTTAGCACAGTTCATCACTACATCTACATGTGACAGTTCAAACTCTACCATGTAAAGACAAAGCCAGATATCAACAACAGACAGAAACGCTGCTGCCTTCTCTGGGCCTGAGCTTATTTGAAATGGACTGAGGCAAAGTGAAAAAGTCTGCTGTGGTCTGATGAGTCCACATTTCAGATTCTTTTTGGAAATCATGGGTGGGGTGTCCTTCTGGCAAAAGAGGAAAAAGACCATCCAGATTGTTACAATGCAAAATTCAAAAGCAGCATCTGTGATCATAAGGGGATGTGTTGATATGCATGGCATGGGCAACTTACACATTTGGGATGGCAGCATCAATGCTGAAAGGTACAAACAGGTTTTGGGGCAACACATGCTGCCATCAAAGCCACTTTGTCTTTTTCAGGGACGTCCCTGATTATTTCAGCAAGACAATGAAACCAAGACACATTCTGCTCCTGTTACAACAGAGTGGCTTTGTAGTAGAAGAGTGCAGGTACTGGACTGACCTGCCTACAGTCCAGACCTGTCGCCCGTTGAAAATGTGTGGAAAATTATGAAGCGCAAAATACAACAACCGGAGACCGTGGGACTGTTGAACATCCGAAGTTGTCCATCAGTGAGAATGTGAAAGAATTCCAGCTCCAAAGCTTCAACAATTAGTGTCCTCAGTTCACAAACACTTATTGAGTGTTGTTAGAAGGAAAGGTGATATGACACAGTGGGAAACATGAACCTGTCCGAGCTTTTTTGAAATGTGTTGCAGGCATCAATTTCAAATTGAGCAAAAATTTGCACACAAACAATAAAGTTTATCAGTTTGAACATTAAATATCTTGTCTTTGTTGTGTATTCAGTTGAATATGTTGAAGAGGATTTTTACATCATTGCATTCTGTTTTTATTGACATTTTACACAACGTCCCAACTTCATTGGAATTGGGGTCGTAGATGGTGCATACCTTTAGCTGTTGGACCCCCATTCCCTGTTCATCTCACTGATTTTGATCCAATGAAATTTGTTTTAGCCCACTCACATCTTATTTTTACTCTCACTGCAACTTCTCTAGCTCCTGGTGACTGAATTCTAACATTATTCTTAATATTCTGCAGAAAACCAAAGTCATGTTCCCAAAAACACATATAGACATATACAAGCACACTTCAATGCATAAATTTGCATTTATATTTCAGGTTTGGCGTCACTGCTGAAGTTTGATTTGGTTCCAACAGACAGCAACATGGTCGCCTGTGTGTTTGTTTTTCACACATCTTGCTTATTCTTTGTGTTTGCAGCTGCACAGTTCAACCTCTCGCTTCCCTTTTTCCTCCCTTCTATGCGATGCGTTTGTTCCTCTCCCCTCCTGGGGCGTCACACCACTGATAGGAATTTCAATTAAAGTGCGAGGGAGGTGTGGAGGGGTGTTTTTAAAAGTTCACTCTGCAGTGAGAGGGGAAACTGCTTTGATTCCCCGCTGCTGCTGCTGCTGTGGATTCCTCTCACTCTGAAAAGCTGTTCCACTTTGATTTCTCTTTTATGATCAGATTTTTGTCCATACATTTTGGTATTTGAAGTTCACATTTTCTCTTCCAGTGTGCTGATTTTTGTTTTTAATTTTTCTTTGATGTGATTTGAAAAGGCTCCAGTTTGAGAGAATTGAACTCAGTTAATTTTGAAGCCAGATTCAGTGAGTAAAAGAAAGGAGAAACCTTTGGATGTGTGTAACTGTAAGCATACATAGTGTAACTTGTGTACCAAAGTGGGAAAGTAAATCTAGCGTAAAGAGATGAGGTCAGGAGACAGTTTCCAAGTGTGACATGCAAAATGTGAATTCTCCCCTGACAACTCCCCTTACCCTCTCCCCTCTCTGCTTTTCCCTTTGATCATCTCACTCCTGCTTCGATCTGTCAGAAATAGACAGCCTCAATTTGGTGTCTGGGCTCACAAGAAATCACCTGTCAGTCAGTGAGGTGCCATGACAGGAAGTCACCAAGTCACATAGTCATCCTATCAGGCTTGTTTAGACTAAGTTAAATTTTTCTGCAGATCATAACCTCACTTTAGTTTTAATGGAGTAATAAAACCCTTAAATCTTTCACATTTCCCCAGTGTTTTTTAATGTTGCCTTGAAGAGCTGATGCTGTTGGATGAGCCATGCACCTTCAATACCTCATTTGTGCTACTTGTTTAGCTGTAAATTGGTTGCTTTTTGCCCATCCTGATTCTAAACAAAACCAAACTTGAAAAACTAAATATTTTTCTATTTTTCTTTTTCTTTTCTGTTAGAGTTGCAAAATTCAAAGAATTTTCAAATTTAAAAAGAACGTTAAAATGTTTTGCAAAGCATTAAAAAAAGATTATTTGTGAAATTACAAAAAAAAAAAAAAAAATCAAACAAACAAATAAAAAAAGTCATATTTACATTAAGTTCACACTGTTATTTGTTGAATGCTCAGTTACAGTCACAGACATGTATAGATATTAAATATTTTGGTTTGCTATGAGCATACAAGCACGCAAACATGTATAATACAACATTTTTAAAGACCACTACAAGGGATTTTGTGGGATTTTTTTCCCCTCTCTGGGTCTGTCATGAATATAAGCTTAGGTATTTTTTCTTGTGTGTTTTTAAAAATTACACACACTTTGATGAGCATACTTAAGTTAATGTTAAATATATAATACATGTACTTCAGCACTATCATCACAACTTGATTTGACAGCATTTTTAGATTCCAAAACCAGAAATGAGGTCTCTGTGGAAATGCAGTCGATAAGTGAAAAAGTGAATGATGGTGATCAAATGTGTTTTGCATTGTTTACATGTTATTCATGGTGCACAGTTGAATATGAATTCAATCTTGTTGTTTCAACCAAGATCAATTTTAAAATCCTATTTAAGTGAATAAAAAGAAAAAGAAATCCCTGAAATTTTTTATTTTAAGTTGAGGAGAACAAAGCCCTGAAAAATTCCAATTATGTCAAGCTAAAATTCCTATCAAAATTTTTCAGGACACTCTCCCAAAATTTGTCAGAAAAATTGCACAACCCTATTACCTGTGTTTAATGGTCACTGGCAACCAGTTTAAAGGACCATGAAAAACTATAAACCAGTTTCTCACATAGTTTTAGTGTTTGCATAAGACAGTTTTCATCAAAATTGATGTACTGGGGCGCAGGTGACCTAGTGGATTAGGTTGCACATCATGAGGTTTGCCCTTAAACGGGTGGCCCAGGTTCGAATCTGACCTGCGGCCTGTTTCCCGTAGATCACTCCCCACTCTCTCCCCCTTTCCAACTCAATTCTATCCTCTATCCTATCCACTGTCCTCCGATATCAAATTAAAGGCATGAAAGTCCAAAAAATAACTTTAAAAAATGATGTACTGTGACAGCCCCAAATAATACTTCTGTCTCATTCATATGGCAATGTCTTGGTTTGGTCAGTGGTTCATTATGCCAACTAAACCAGCCTGCCACTCAATAGTCTGCCAATGCTCAATCACTTTTCTTTGCCCTGACAATCCATCAGTCAATCAGTGAACTAACCAATCACAAAGCAGACAAGTAATCAGTTAAATAGTGTTCAAAAGTACAGAAGTCTGTCACTGATCCAGTCTGCAGCTGCAACTTAGGCAAACACAGTTTCAAAATCTGAAACGGGATTCTATCATTTTATCTAATTGTTCTTATGTAATAATGTATTTACTGCCTTCATGTCTATCAAAGACAAAGCATACATAATGTAGTACACATGACAAACTGTGGGTTTAAACTCTATGCATATCTATAGGAGTCAATAAAAACACTATTTGCATTCTGCATAATTGACACATAAATCCAGAACTGCATTAAAATGCCATAACAGGAGTTCTCATCTGCAGAAAGAGCGTAAAAAGGAGAATGAAAGATGGGTTAAAGACATAAGTAGATGTAAAAGTACATCAGAAATCTGTGTGACAGAGTCTCTGCTTCATGCACAGGAGGTGAGCGTTTAAGTAAGTGTTTGTGCTCATATCTTTGTGTGGACAGGCAGCTGGGTAAAGTAGAATCCATGTTGTGATTTAAGCGTTGATCTCTTGCCTCTGTGGCTTTAAATCAAACAGTAACCGCTAAGCACCTGGTGTGATGAGCCTACACTGTAACAAGCTGACTGTGTTTTAAATCTGCAATTTTATTAGCGCTCTGGTGCATCGTGTGTTCCTTACCCCATATACACTCTGCTCAAATAAGGCTAATTTCCTTTTTGACTGCTGTACTATCCTCCTCTTTTATATTTAAAGCTGTTTTTAAACTTTTGGGTAGATGGGGTGGAGGTTGAAGTCACTTTGACATTTGGTCACAGATTTCATTATTTAGCCTTGTAGGATGTGTCACTATTTAAATCCCGGTCAGTGTTTGTGGCCTTTACTCAGTGTGCGGGATCATCACAAAGTCATCTGGAGTAAAGCCTCTTACAGTGCATTGACTTACATATGCTGCCATAAGGACACGTGCTGCCAGTGCAGTATGTGCACAGCAGTGTGTGTGTATATGCTCAGATGCACACACGGATATGTGCACTACACAAAAGGACACATGCTTGTGTTGGTTCATTCTGTGTAAAGTGCACGAGTATCACAGTGAATGGCACAGCTGTGCTGAAGAATTGCCACTCCTTGGTTACGTAATAAAGCTTTATCTTTACCAAGTGCTCACATACTGCAATGATGCTTTGCAAAATATGCCCCCGCTCAGTACGGCTCGAGCTATTTGATAATCTTTGAAGTAGTGTAAAAGTTAGTTAAAACTGCAATGCACCTCAACTTAGAAAAAAGAAAAAAATGAATTCAGTCTTGTTCCTTTGTTTTGACTTCTTTCCCCTTTTAATGATTACTAATGTAAAACAGTATCATCCTGATGAACTTGAAAAGACAAGATTATGTGGGTGTGTGAGGAACAGCCACCACTGTTATATAAGAGCTTAAGCCACATGAATCAAACACTTCTGTGAAGCTCGAGAGCAAACTATCATTCACTGTATTTGTATTGTTACTTTTGGTGAAGTTCATTTCAGCGATTTTTTAGTTTGTGACTGAGATACTTAAAGGGACTGTGAGGACTTTCTAAGTGATCTCCTGAAAAAGTCTCATCTCGAGATATACATACATTCATCAAAACCTAATTTCTAAATGCTATTTCTCAGCTTCCTGATTGGGTCGAGCATGGCCAAGCTCAGTCATGGCATGCCAAAGTCTCTATGACAACACCACACTGGACAATGAGTTTAGCAATGAGAAGAGAAATCTGTGTTTTTCTCTGCTGAAAACAGTTTCTCTGATTTATTTAGTAGTAATGGTGGAAACAGAAGCTGGACTGTCTGACAGTAAAGAGACAGAAGAGCAGAAGAAAGATAAACAGGAGTGTGATAGAGCACGAGTCAGAGACTAAAACACAGGCTAAAGGCTAAAACACAAACATCATCGTAGTTACTCTGGCTTTCTAATGATTTTAATTGTTTAACTCATTTTAACTTTTTAAATGCATGTATTTGATTGTTTTTACTTTTATTTCTATTGTTCTACTTATTCATTCAGGTGTTAGCCTCAACACATTCATATTCATGTTTCTTATCAACTTTATATTCTCTGGACATCATTGCTAATGAGGGTCCCCTAAATGATTCTCCGAGGTCTTTAAAAAGGTTTATGATGTTGTTGATGATGTCATGCTAAAGGCTAAAACACAGGCTAAAAGCTAAAACACAAGCTTAAGACTAAAATACAAGCTAAAGGCTGAAATACAGGCCAGAGGCTAAGACACAAGCTACAAGCTACAAGCTAAAGGCTAAAACACATGCTAAAGACTGAAATGCGGACTAAGCTGTTTGTGCTAATGTTTATTCTTGTCCACATGCTGCAGTTATTCTGCAGTGATCTGTTCAAATGTAAGAGTCTGTCAATAAAATGAAGAGCCAGGTTACCTTTGCTCTGCTTGGTGAGGTTGGAGTTGGTAGATGAACACTGGTAGAACATAACCAGCATTCAAAATGTCACACACAGTCACAAATCTCAGAGCACCGGGCTGTGAGTGGTGCTAAATCTGGCTCCTAAACTACGCTCCAAACTGAGTTCATAAAGTTTGATTCTTTAGCAACACATCTAAATGTTAGCTGGAACCAAACCAAGACATGTTTTGAGAACTTCCCCTCTTGGTTACACTGAAACCTGACAAAGACCTGACTGTTCATAAATGCATTACCTCGTTGTGTTATATCAGGTTAAAAGTTATCTCAAACAAAGGAAAGCAGAGTTAAAAAGAAGATCTGCTCTCCATTTGCAAACTGAAACTAACACGTTTTTGTTCATCAACCACAGTGGGGCACAAAGGCTAATGGGAAGCAAAGTCTTTATCACTAGCACTAATGCTAGCTTTACAGAAACTCCTCACAGCTGGTTTATTAGACTGATAGGGCAGTTACTTTGCATCATTCGCCAAGCACTTTAAATGCATGTAGCTCTGCTAAAAGTAGCTGCACGGCTATAATTTCAAAAATTATTAAGAAAGATTAAGAACATTGTATTTTCCAGCAGTTATACAGTGTTTTTTCCCTGAACATATTCACACTCAAAAAGTTTCATATTTGAATCAGTGCCTAAGAGAGGTGAGAAAAAATAACCTTTACTCCAACAAAGACATTATTCCATTGATTATTTCCCCTTTAGCTGTGCATGCCTGTGAAATGAGCTGCTGTACTCTTCAGTCTGATTGAAAAAGACATCCTGTATGGATTATAGAAAAGACATGGTGTGATATTGAACCATGTTATCCTCTACTCTTTCTCCTTTTATGCAGCAGCGCTCAAAAGAAGGTCAGGCAGTGATAAGTTACTTCTCCTGGTATATTGCTGTACTGGGAGAGAGAGATACATGACATTTATACATCACTGCAACGTTTCACACATACTCACACACAAAGATCCCAATCCCAGCCAGACATCTCAACAACTCACACAAACATAATTTACCTCTTGACTGTTGTGATAAACGCAAAACAATGAATTTAGATCCAGCCTGAGTTCAAAACAACCAAGCAAGAGTGTGCAAGAGTTCTGATTGGTTGGTGAGGGTGCAGTGAATTCCAAAGTCAATACAAAAACATGAAAAAAAAAAAAAAACATTTCCGTGTTCTTTTCTTTCCAATACTTCAATCACTTCTCTGTTATAATTTTCAGCTGCAAGGGCGAAGTTTCCCCACAGGACTAAATTAAGCTTAATTTTCAGAAAACATATGCAAATGATATGACTTCATATGCATACATATCTTCCACTTGTGCATGAATCCAGTAGCTGTGTGTTTGTATGCACCCAGAAGACCTGGTGCCCATAGTAACAGCTATTACCAGGGTGTGCTTGTGTTATGTTGAGTTTTCTGTCAGAGGAGGAGAGAAGGAGAGCATGTTTGCTGTATGGTTCAGGTGAAACCAGGAAACGGTGCTGATGATGGGCAAGCTTCACTTCTTAGTGTAGCGCTGGAGGGTTAATCTGAGGGTGATGCACACGAGTGATCATACAGCATCACTAACACTGTAAACTGGCAACCAGAGGAGCCTGGAAATATTCATATTCGCTTTGCAGAGTGAGGGATTGACAAAACAGGTAAGAACACTCATAGTGGAATAGTTACACAAAAAGATGTGACATTTGCACAGAAGTTGACTGTCTTAATTCTATAGAAAACTTGTCCAACAACTTTTTTCCCTGAATGGCACATAGAATAGCGTGTGCGAATCAAAGAAAACAATTGTATATTTAAGGTTGCTGGGGGGATGTTGCTTTCTAACAACTTAACTTGACCCAAATACTTTCCTGACCAACTAAACAGTGGGCCAAAATGACTTCTTAACCCTTTAGGGTCTGAGCCCTAAGACACCTGCCTGGACTATTTTGCTTATCTTGACCAAAGAACGGTCGAAAATGTCCTGAGAGCAAGTGCTTAGGCCCATTTTTTCTGGAACACCTTGAACTTCCAATATCTGGTATTATTTACAATTAACTGTGTGTAATGTGAGAGAAAAATACTTAAAACTGAAAAAAAAACCACAAACAGAGAATTGGATGTTAGAGGTTTAGTGAAAGAAAAAACACTTCAAACAAATCAGGATCCAAAAATTTTAAGAGGAGAAGTTGAAAATTTGAACATTTACAAACATATGTGAAACAGCATCTATGACTTTTTTTTTTGTCTTTTGTTTGGTAAAAAAAAAACCAGGTATTTGACAGCATAACCTCCAGCATCTCACAGCTTCTCTCTCTCATTGCATAAAAGCCACCAAAGGATGTTTTCTCCTCTTCATGACATAAAAACTGAACCTGGAAGAAAAAGAGAAAGATATTCAGCCTCTCACGCCTATTGTAGAACAAAGCATGGTGCAGTATTAATAAAGTTTAGCACCAATTCAGGCCTCAAATGAGGCTCACACAGCACAAAGAAGACTGGAAACATTTCTGAGACTGCAGAAAGACTTAATGCGCTAGTTTGTGCACGACATGTAAAACACACATTTTCGTATACAGTACAAACACAGGAGGTTACTCCGCTCTACGTATCATCAACATACTGGTAGACTGACTATTACAGAAACATGATAATAATTAGGAAATCAAATATTAGCTCATGATTTTAAGTTTAGGTCTCATCATGCAAGTATCGATCAATACTGATACTAATGTAGACTTTGATATATCTATATTTTAGATCAATCCCTCCACCTCTATTGTTTACTGCATGCTGTGTAGGACTTCAGCTTGATGCTGGAGCACAGGTTAGGGTGGAACCCGAATGCAACCAGATATTTTGCACAGTGCGACCTCTGCATCAAAAAGGCAGATTATTGTTATAGGATTAAGTTGTGTGTGCACCACATCCTTGTATGTAGAGTAATCCAATACTCTTTTCCCTACTTTACCTCTGACTCAATTTTTGTCTTTTTATTACACTTAACTCCATCCCTCCTTTCTCGTCTTCCTTCCCTCCGTCTACCATTATTTACTAGGCATGATTTCATTAAGACAGTTGTCGGGACTTGCCTTTTATAACCGACGCCTCTTCTTTGTCCCTCCCTCCATTTTTTTTTTTGTGTTTAGTTTGGGTTCACCAATAACCTAAATAGACTTGTTTTGCTTCAGGGCAAGAACCAGAGTAAGAAACACACAAGGGGAAGAGGCTCAGGTAAACCCGAGTGAAATCTCTGTTTGCTCTGTGGATAAACTAGAAGAGATGGATACCATGGCTAACATCAATACAAAGTGATAGCTCCTCCTCTGGGGATTTTCTGAGATTGCAAATGAAAAGCTGCAGTCAGGCAGCCAGCAGCAGGCCTCCTGGTCTCTTCTTCCTCAGAGGAAGAATTTATACAACACATCAGCTACGACACGGTGGGAAAGCAGAGTAACTAAGAAAGGATTTCAGAAACGTTTCCTCTTAAGTGATAGACGTGGCTTTAACAAACGTGTACGGTTATAGAAATTGCATTAATGACAGAAAATGCAATCTTGTGGTGCTTCATGACTCACATGTGAACGAGACCTGTTTTCAATACCAGACTCATTTCACTGATTCTTTTCCTACATTGAATATTTTTGAGCTATTGGATGTTTTTACATGCAAATTCTTAAATACTAAACATTTTGAGACATTAATTTCTTACTCGAACTTTATTTCAACATTGGAAAAAAAAATCAAGGGCAGACAAAACAAAATATCTGTGCAATAAATTTGATGGTTTTATTGACATTCAAAGTCTGATTTTGCTAAAAAATATTCGGTGTAAGCAATTCATATTCAAACTCCTGTCACAGAAACGCTCCCATAGACCCTTAACAGGATAAGAAGTAAAGATGAATGAATGAATGAAAATACATTGAGAGGTTTTATGTCTAAATTTTCTATTCCTACATTGGTCTGTGAGGTAGCAGAAGTTGTCAGTCTAAAAGACGTATCACACCCTCTCTTCAAGTTTCTTTCTCTTCAGCCTCATCTGTTCATCTGCTCCTGTCTTTCTCACTTACATTTGATTGTCAGATGAACTGTTTTCCTCTGGCCCATGATCAGATTTTGATGAAAGAGGGTCAAATCACTTTGACTGACCAAGCATGTGTACTGGATCATTAAAGCTTGTTAGGACAGTGGTAACTGTCCAAACTGTGACTTGATGGTGAAGTGGTAAACAGAAAAAGAACTGTTCCTCGTTTTTGGGTTGTCACTGACATTAGACTCAGTTACTCACAACAATTAGTGCTGGTGTGTCTCTGAGAATAGAAATTGGATCTCTTATTGTGATATGCCCTCCTTTAAGAAAGTGATTAATGTTGAAATATGGCTCAGCATTTCAAGATCCTGAATTAGCTGATAGGAAATGCAGCCCTACCATCTAATTCAATATCCTGTTTTTCACAGTGCACAAAGATTTATCATGAAACACAAGCTAAGCTAAGACAGGAAATTGGGTAAAATTATGAAGACTAAACTTTTTGTTGTTTCCTTTTTAATGGTAATTGTAAGACCAACAAAGAAAGACAAACAAGGCAGCCCACCAGTTTTTAGAGAGAAAAACTGACTGTCAGAAAAAAAAAAAAATTCAAGTTAAAGAAGAAAAATGTTTGGGAACCAAGTCAAGATCAGCCATGACTAAACAGTAAATTGTGCATGAAATACAAAGAGTAATGGAAAAAGCAAAGGGAGCAGGATGTGGTGAAGAAAAGTTAGTTAAGAAAACAGTTGCAGAAGAGAAAGAGACATACATAATAGAAAAGAAGAAAAAGTCAGAGGTAGACCCAGAGATTTTGCCAGAACCAGACTGTCCACAAAAAGAAAACCTTTCAGTGAACAGGGAAGTGGCCTGGAACACTGTGACACTGGGGCTCTGTAAATCAACATTTCCAATTTTGGTGTGTTAGGACCATTTAAAGCTGGCTTCACACTGAGCCTGGACTCCTTCAATCAATGACAACACAGGCAACACAGGCCTTAGAGGAGAGGAATTGACGGGAAAAAATTCCCCAAGTTCTATTCCATGTGCAGTAAACTGCATCAAGTAAGGTATGTTCTGACTGTTGGATACACGACCGAGTGTTAAATATAATTTTGTGTGAAACAGGATTCTGTACCAGACAGCCAAGACAGCTCAGTTCCAAAAGTCAAATAAAGTGCCAGACGATCAAGGTTTTTCTTGTTACCTTTCAAAGATTCAAAAGCCAGTTGAAAAAGGTGGTCTGATTCATCAGGGCTTATTGTACGTGTTTTAGAAGTGCACTCAGTTTGGAAGCAAGTTCAGAACATTTCATGGACAGAGGCAGCAATGATGGTTCTCACAAAAGGAACAAGGACAGAGATGTTCACTTTTTGCACTTAGTGAGGACTGAGTTGGTTTTTACTTGAGGTCGAATATAAAATTGCTTTGTGGAAAAATTCTGATTTTTTGTTATAGAGGAGCCACAGAGAATTAAGACTCCATTTGGAAATGCACAGTTTGGCTTACTTTTGGTGCCTCCTGTTGACAAAGTGGCACCTGTTATTTATGAGCTGATCTTTTCCTGTAACTAACAGAAGTTATGCTTATTTTTTCATGTGTCTGCAATTTTGAAATTGAAATCCTATCCAATTTTCTCAACTGTCATAAACCACAGCAATCATTGGTGCTAGGGCCAGGCATTAATCTCAAGCTGGAGGGTGGGCCTGCATTTCCTTTAAGCAAATGCGGGATGTTGAAATGCTGAGCATGGCATTTCAACACTCTCTCTTTTCGCTGCAGGAAAAGCTCAGTGTTGAAATGCTGAGCTTTAAACGTTAAGCACTTTCGTTCAGCAAATGCTTAATGTTGAAAGGCTAAGCCACAACCCATACCTTGATGTCTCCAATGCTCCAATGAAGCAGAGTTGAACTGTATGACACTCATGAATCCTATTTATTAATCTCTGTCTTCAAGGGACCTTCACCTTCAAAGAACCTTCATCTCCTCCCGCTTTGACTTCATCAAATCAAACCTTTGTTTTTCGTACAATAAATGTAGCTGATGCTCAGCATTGCAAAATAATTTGATTAAATCACAATATGTCCTTCTGCAATATTCTAATCACCTACAATGTAATATATCTTTAACCTCAAATGTGTCAGAATACTAGATAAAACATTTTCTTGTAGATGTTTTATGTTCTACTCCAGTTTAACTCAATGCTGCTCAACCAAAGAGACAAACTGTTGAAAACTATCTCTTCAAGAAAAACAATCTAAATGCCAAAAGGGACAAAAACAGCAAGAAGCAGCATTTAAACTACGTTTAAGGTGGCAAAGATCGTCAAAAAGCAGAAAATTGGTAAGAAAATTGGGAGAAAACTTGGGAAATAGTCACAAAGTAACAAAAAATGCTCAAAGTGGTGAAAAACAAAGTGTGAAAAATGGGTCAGGGTTTGTCTAATTTTACGAGACACTGAATTTGGAGCTTTTATTAACTGTCAGCCATAATTATCAATATTTCCAGAAATTAAGACTAGAAATAATTCACATCTGACTTTTACTCTGGAATGTGTGACCAAAAGTGGTTAACTTTTTTCAGTATATTCTGACTATTCTAGATTCACCTGTGAGTTTTTTTTTCAACAAAAAAAAAATCTGTCCCTCCCCTGTCATTTATGCGTTTTTCTTGTTCAAATGAGAATGAAAAAAAAAGTATAATTTCCCCCCAATATAGCAGGTGATTTCAAATTTGCCATATGAGCAAAATAGCTCCTTTTAAAAAAACGTTATTCATTCTGAATGACAGGCTCAAATGTGAGGACCCAAAGTCATGAAACCGAGGCTGGGATTCTGTCAAGAGGTTTTATTAAAAAAAACAAAGTTATCTACAAAAAACAGCAAAAGGCCAGATCAAACTACAATGGAAGGCACAGCAAGAGGCAGGATTCCTAAAATAAAGATCATAAGATATTTCTCTTCAAAACTAGATGGAGATAACATAGACCAAGGCATGACAAGATGAGATAAACTTGCACAGGACAGAGGGAAACACAGATACTAAATACACACAGGGTAAGGGACAGATGAAAACAATGAGGGCGGGAAAAGTAATCAAATGACAACAAAACAGCAAGTTAAAGAAACAGAAACCCTGAGACAAGACTACAAAATAAAAGCAGAAGCCAGACATGACATGACACCTAGTTGTATTTATCTAATATATATACATATATTTTTAATAAAGAGTGACTCCTTGTTTATGTTAGTTCAATGACACATAAGATGGGGAACCTAAAATAATTGCAAAATTTGGATTTTTGGATTATTGTTGGTACATATCACAAGTCGAGATGCAGGAATATATAATGAAACGACAGCAGTTTGAGAACAGGGTGTTAAGGTATAAACACAGTTGATTTGTGTTCTGATTTTTCTTTTAGCAAACAGACTCAAGCTCTTTTGTTAAATAAGAAAAAAAAATCATTTTGCTTTAATCAAGATGAAAGAACATTGAAATGTTTTTGAGGATGAGGTTGTTTACTTCAAGTGATCATATTAAAAGTTGTCCTCAGGCGCACTTTGAACCAAGCTGCTCCCTCGCAGGTGTGTGTTTGTGTTTGTATCTGCTGCCTCAGGTGTGATGATCGTATGTTGCGTAGGAGTTTCTGTGTTGGTTATTTTCTGCCTCAGGTGTGTTTGTGTGTGTTTGTGTGTGTGTGTGTGTGCCTGTGCCCTGTCATTCACACACAGTAAAAACACAAATGTGTGTTTCTTGTCTGTCTCGCTGCAGCTTCTCATGTCTCACTTTAATTTGTTGATGCCGGTGGAAGTTCAGGGTCTTTTCACAGCTCTAAGCAACCACCAATGAATTAAAGAGTAATTATTTTTCTGCTCTGTTTTAATGTTTTTTTTTTTATGCTGCTGCTTTTCTGGCAGGAAGAAAGATAATTGAATTTGTCAGAATATATAGTAACAATAACCAGGCTGAATTCTCCGGCAGTATTCATCCATTTAATGACACACTGTATAAAATGAGATATTTTTTTCCCATTGAATAGTTAAATGGATTCTACCAAGACTGCTCATTGTATTTAATCCAGCTCAGCAGCAGAACAAATAAAGTTCAACAGTGATTTTGTTGTATTATAATAAAATCTTCATCATCACATAGTTTGAATTCATGGCAATTTAACAGTATAGTGAAATCTATAACTGTGAAGGACAGGGACAGTTGCTCCTCTATAAATTATTGTTGGGTTACCCTTGAATTTGTACACTGTTTAATTCTCAAAGCCAGTAGAAGAAGATACACCAGCTCATATTTTTTTTTGTATTTCAGATGATGATAAACATTTGCAGGATCTGAAATTGTCCATGAAACTTTTATTTCCACTGGCTTCTTGTGTTTTGTTTGGTTTAAATTACAGTTTTTTTCCTGTTTTCGTCAGTCAGTTGAGTCATCTCACCTCGACTGGCCCCTTTTCTGGGACACGTGACATAAGACACTGCTTTACGGGCTCCTCTCGGGGAATCTCAATCAGAGCCTGACCGATATGGGATGTTTGGGGCTGATGCCGATAACGATATATTGGGGGCAAAAGAAAGCCGATATCCAATATATCAGCTGATATCCCATATATCTGCTGATACGTGAAATAAGAACTTTGATATACACGGGCTATACACTGCACATGAACACAAATTGTTATAATACCCAAACTATGATTTGTGGTATGACACAGTAACGTTAAAACACTGTATTAAAGTCTTTTATTAGAAAATGATGGATGTGGGTATTGACAGGAACTTTGATCTTTGCTTATTTCACAAAAAAGCATCTTACACGACATTAGAACACCATATCATAGTCTTATATTATGTAATGGTGGACGTGTGAATCAACATTTATGATTGGCAGAGAGCAGCATGCAGCCTGACACAGACACACAGGAGCACAAATGACTCGATCTCCGCACAGAAAAAAAAAAAAAAAAGTTTACACATGGCTGATGTTGATTAATCGGTGACATGCTATAATATACCAATTAATCGTCCCAACTGATTAATCCGTCGCGCTCTAGTCTCAAATATCAAACATGTTCAGTATCTATGATCTCTCAACCCGAGACCCTCTGTGTGGATCCAACTGGACAAAATTGTTGTTAACACACCCCACACTACAGGAGAATCGGGCGCCATGTCATTTGCAAACCCCCCACAATCAAGTTTTTGCTGGCTTTGATCATAATGGGCAAATCGGGACAAAAATCACCCTGATTAACGTGTAGTTTGTGCCCACCTTAAGTGCCCATTGTGTCTGTCATGAGAGCTGTTTGAAACCCAACATGACTTTTTTTGTCACTTGAAAAAGCTATAAAGTTATTGACTGACAGCCCATTTAAACATGAGTACATAAAAGTGAATATTCCAAGTCAATCGCCTATTGGTCCATATGTGCACACAAACACGAAGCTGGGGAGTCACTAAACCTTGAAGTACCCTTAAGCATTTGCTCCACTTGTTCATTAATCCTTACCTGATATTTTACTGACAGTGATAACTACCAAGCTTTAATGAGACAGCTATGATTGTAAATCAACAACTTGATTAATGACTCACCAGCAAAGTCATTATCAGCCACCAAAATGGGCCCATACATCTATAAATGACGCATTGTCCTGTTGTCACTCACCATTGCTGTCACCCTCTGATGAGGACTTGAAATAAGTGAACAAGTTGCAATTCAGCCCTTTTTGTAGTTCACCTGACATTGCTTTGTTTTGGGTGATATGTTGGGTTGGGTTTAGGCGTTTTTTATGAGAAAGAAGCAACAACTGAATTGACACCAATGGAAAGCCAAAGCTGTATTAAACCATGCCATGTTACAGTTTTAGACAATTGGGCAGTCCACGAGGAAGAGCTTGTGCAAACTTGATTCTGCACGAAAACTGGGGGAAAAAAGGAATTTGAACTCTTTGTTTTATACTGTTTATCAAAAGATCCTAATTCAAACATTCTCAATTTTGTCAGTAGTACCACCAACTGAAACGAGATTATTTCACCTGAAACTAATTATTCTTTCTTTTCTTTGTTTCTTTCAGGGGCCAAATGGGTTCAATGGGGAGCCCAAAACCAGGCATGCAACAAGGAGGTCAAGCAGGAGGCATGGGAGGAATGGGAGGCATGGGTGGAGGTGGAATGGGTGGAATGGGAGGAGGAGGTATGGGAGGTATGGGAGGTGGAATGGGAGGAGGTATGGGAGGAGGTATGGGAGGTGGAATGGGAGGTGGTATGGGAGGA